>JAOTQJ010144163.1:0-82647 GCA_025642045.1 Solanum sejunctum | reverse complement strand
GGGGGGGGGGGGGGGGGGGCGGGGGGAGAGAGCCCACATAACCATATGGGGGATTTATACTTATCAACCATGCGAGGGGTTTATACTTCGTCATTGTGTTAGTAAGGTGTGATTACCATCAACCATGTGAGGGGTTTATACTATACAACCACCAAGGGGTTTATACCTTTAATATCTAGCTTGGTCTCTTCTACACATATGGTATCCTGTATGAGCATGAGATACTTAAGCATGTTTTACTTAATCATTGATCATACATGTCATATTGTATATTATGTCTATTGCTTAATATTATGCATTTTGGTTATGATGCCTACCTGTTGTTGCATTGCATCCTACATACTTAGTACATTCATATGTACTAACGCATACTCTTGCCAAAATGATATCACCATATAGGGATCAAAGCCCAAGTTGATCATCCTTCTCCTCCACGTGGCACATTCGGTGCTACTCAAGCTAGTTGGTGAGTCCTCCACTTAGAGGACCTTAGTATATGTTTCTCTTATTATGTATTGAATACTCTTCTTTACTTTCTATTTAGACTATGAGGGTGAGCCTGATTGCTTTGTCTTGGCCCTGCTCTTATCTATGTAGTAGAGATATGGTTGGATATGCTAATATCTATGATATGAGCCTTGACTCTTATCTCTTGATTACGATGTTGTGCAAGCTTTCCCCTCAGTCCCATTGCCCCTATTTCTACTCTTTTATGTCATTTAAATGCTCCTGCAACCAATGATGTGTAATGATAAGTTAAGAGGCTTGTTTGGGGACCCTTTTGGGCTCCTCATTCGCCATGTCACCTCCAGCCCCTATTTTGGGTCATGACAGATTGTAGAATCATGGGTTCTTCATGTGATTACCATCAGAGGACTCGCATAATCATCTACACAATTTTGTATTTATCTGCAAGAGTGTGTTGGGAATACAAAATCTACTTATGGATGCTGTGGAACTTCGTGTCTTCCCAATATATTTGATAGGCAATTCAACACTATGGCTATCAAAACTCCCACATAGTTTGATCACTAGTTGAGTTGAATTGCAAAAGGCCTTTCTAGACAGTTACTTCCCGAGATTGAAGAAGCTCAAGTTAAAAGATCAAATCAACAGCTTTAAGCAACTTCCTGGAGACTCAATTAGTACTACTTGGAAGTGGTTCACAAAGTGCTTGCGGAGTGTCCTAGACTATAAAATTGTTGATAATGCCTTGGTGGAGATCTTCTACCATGCCCTGGATGTAAATATCCAAGCATATCCAACACCACCTTAGGTGGTGTATTTGTAAGATCAACCATTCGCCGAGATAACTAAGTTGCTAGATATGGCAGCCAAGCTGAATCGTGTGTAGGCCAAGGAATATGCCTTTCACCAATAGATTGGGTATAGACAGCATAAGCCTAGAGTAAACAAGGATAAATGAGGAGATCATGCAAGTGCTTTCTCAAAATAATACTAATATGGAGGCACTAATAAAGCAGATGTGACAACTAGTTAGTTCTATAAATATCAATGAAAGTTACCACACTAGGTAGAGGGGACAGAAAAGATGTGTAGAAGGGGACTGCAAAGATGGCTATAGGAGTGGTCATTATATGCCTCCCCACAATTTTGATACAAGTACCAGTAATTCCAGGGTTGAGGAGATGCTTTGCCAACTGTTCAAGAAGGCTAATACACAGGATGAGACCTTAAGGGGGATTAAGTCCGACATATCTAGTAAAAATAGAAATTTGAATCTCATTTTGTTGCTATCAAACGGCTGGAACTACAGTTTGGACAAGTATCAAAGAAACTCAGTTAGTATTAGAATAGTATAGTGCCCAGTAACACAGTGTAGAACCTAAAAAATACTGAACGAAGTAAGATAGTTGTGACTAGTGGTGATTAGAGCACGATCGATCCTTCTACGACAGTTGACAATGAAGCAAGCACACTTGAAAAATTTTGAGTACTCAAGTTGTCTATGTCATATTGCGACAATAAATTAGGTACTGCTTGGGAGGCAACCCAAGGTAGACACCGATGCTTAGGCGCCTAGGTATGTCTTTTTGATCCCGGTACTTTATTTTGTATTTTTGATGTGCATTGGGGACAATGCACTAGTTTTTTGATGGGTGCGGGTAGTTATAGGTCCCAGAGAAATCTGAGTAGCCTTGGCCTATAACTACCCAAATTTTGAATCCTAGATATTTTCTTGCTTGTGTTCTTTTTATCCATGGATATTTACTTTCTATTGAATTAGCATGTTTAGGATGTTTAGGTAATATTGGTAGCATGAAGAACTGATATCTGTGGCATATATGTGTTTTTGTATTTTTTTTTTGAAAAATGATATTGTACTTTCTTCTTAAAAATGATACCTACTAATTTTTTTGACTAGTTAGTCTAGATAGAAACCATACATGTGTAATTGTGTTGATAGTGCTTGTTCTGATAAGTGAGGATAAAATTGACATGAAAATCATGATATGAAAGTCTGTGTTAATAGTGTAATCAGTGTCATGTGAGTGTGAGCTTACTTAGCTAAATTCATGTATTATGTATTAATTCAGAACTTGCCCTGTTACTCAGATTTAGACTGTAGGTTAGTTGGTTAGGAAAGGATCTTAGGCCATTGTTCATAATAGTCCACTTAGTCTAAATAACAAACCAAATGTATGAAATATCCCTTGATCCAAATGTTTGAGCCTTACATGTATCTTTTCTTTGTAAACACGTGATCTAGACTTATTAGATGTAACATCTTAAAATTGGCTATGGTCCTTCCTTGAAAATTGTGCACCTTGAATGAGATAAAAAGCCTAAGTTGAGGGTGGCTACCAAAAGTGGCCCTATTTTTGAGATTGGATAATGTGCATCTCAACTCAAGCCAAAACCCTAAGTTGAGGGTGGTTCGTGTAAGAGTGAAACACAAGATGTGGGCGAAAAGTTAGTGATATATGGCAAAGGAGGAAAAATGTGTACTTGGTAGAAGAAAAATGATTGATGCCTTAGCTATGTGTTAAAAAGAAAAATAAAGTGAAAATACAAGGCAAAAATTTGAAAAATGATAATAAAGCACCCAGAAAAGCTTAAAATAGGAGAAAGTGAAAATAGATGAAAAGTAACAGTGTTGGAAGGGCAAAAGTGTAGAAAAACGCAGTGTCAAGAAGGGCCTTTAGTCACTATGTCCCAAAGCATCATACCAAAGACCCCTGGGCCTTGTTACAAGCCAGTAAAGTCCTAAAGTGATCCTAGTGCAACTAGGAAAAGGTCTTAGTCATGAGTATAGGGACAAGCATATGGTATTGAGCATGATATATGAATCTTTTTTGTGATAGTGAGTGATTTTTCATAGACCCAAGGTTATACTGAAAACATCATTGTTAGTTAAATATGGGACTTTTTTCTATGAGAGCACTTACATTTCATTGTTAACATTTGACTCATTCAGTGATCGTGGCTTATTGATAGTTACCTAGCTTGCCATAGTTGCAGTGTCGCATGCATTGATCTGTTTACCTCCCTTATTATAGTTGCAGTGTCGCATGCATTGATCTGTTTACCTCCCTTATTATAATTGCAGTGTCGCATGTATTGATCTATGTTAGTTTACTGGACAATTGTCTGATTGTGTTTTCAAAGTGGTTTGGGTATCTGTAATTAAGTTTGATGAGATTTATGCTATTAGATTAAGGTATGTGTGTTACAGTGTTGCTTATGTAGATTGAGTCCATCGCTCAAGGACAAATAACAATTTTAAGTTGAGGGTGTAGATGTATGATGTGTTGCCGAAATACAATACTTTTGATACTTAAAACTTGGAATATTGTGTATTTCAATGTGATGTTAATTGATTTTATGTGTTTTTGTGTTAAATTTGTAAGATTACAGGTTTGGACTTGATTTAGGGAAGGAGTGCAGAAGTTGATGGTTTTTGCTGCTACGAGACCCTTTATGGGTCGTAGATCATACTACAGATTGTAAAGTGGTTTCATGAACAATTCTAGTGAGGGGCTATTTTCTAAAGTTGGTTTTACGAATATACAGATGGATCGTGGAATGATTTACGAGTCGCAGACCATGGTTCGTGCCTTGAGGATCAGATATTGGGACTTTCTGAAGATTCATCAGAAAAAACCCCTTTACGAGTCATAAATTACTTTATATGTCATAGAGGAGTATCATAGAGTTGAAGTTCGAATTTCCAACAGCTTTCTACGAGATCCCGATTATGGGCCATGGAATACAATATGACCAGTAAACCCCTTTCGTATAGCATGCCCACTAGTTCTCTTATTTTATTTAGGACTTGTATTTTACTTATTATAAATAAATTTCTGAGGTTATTTTTCAAAAGTTTTTTCCTAGTATTCATAGAACTCAGTAATTAGAGAGAAAGTTGTGAGATTACATTGGAGTGTCTTTGAGAACACTTGTACTTCAATTTCATCTTTAAGCTTGTCATTTTCATTGTCATTTGATTTGCTTGGTTTTAATTCTATTATGTAAGTGTTCATTTATGTTTTCTCAATCCATAATTCTTGCATCTACACAAAGAATGAGTAGCTAAATCCACAACTAGGGTTGTGGGAACCATGAAGAACTAACAAAGTAAAATTGGATAATTTATAATTCTTGGAAGGTGTGCATACATGTATTAATTAATTCTCTTCATTTGGAATGTTTTCTAATGGTGGCCAATATTAGAACCTGCCTAATGTTACTGATTGGACCAAGGTAGTAATGAATAGGAAAAGAGAGTAATTAATAGGATTAAATTGATGTATTCTTGTCTAATCAACTAAACTAGGCTAAGGGGAGGTTGTACTGGGACTAATAGGTAAGGTTTAGTAATGCACACTATGGAGATGGGCCAAATCACATAGTGAAATTCACCTCTTACCTTTGACCAAAGGGCTTGGTGAACATAATTTACATCCTGCATGCTATGCAGTAGAAAAGAATTAGCTTGTCCATTGATATTGAGTTATGGAATCATGGGGAGCACAAAATCCTAGTTTCTCTTCATATTGATTTCTTTCTTGTGATGGTTAGTTTAGTTTTTTATATTATTTATTATGAGCAGCCATCTTGGGAAAGTAAATTGGTTAACCACTCGAATTGCAAGCATTGAATTCTCTTGAGTCTACGCATTACCTGTGGATTCAACTCTAACCTTTGTTAGTTCTATTATCTAACAACGACTAATGTACTGTAAAAATACAACATATTTGATGCTTAAAACTTAGGATTTTATGTGTTCTTAATGCGATATTTGTGATTTTTATGTGCTTTTGTGTTTTGTTTTACATGAAATCAGGTTGGCATGATTTTTGGGGAAAGTTGCAGATTTTTTTGCTTTTTGAAAAATTACGAGATCACCTCTACGAGTCATAGAATATTCTACGAGTCATAGAGTGGGTTTCGTGAAGATTTTTAGTGTTGGATGAAAACTGAGGTTCAGCTATATGAGACCTCTTTACGAGTTGTAGATCACTCTATGAGTCGTATAGAGAGGTTCTGTGAAGAATTTTAGTATTGGACCAGGTGATGCAAATGAAAGCCACGAGAATGCCATACAAATCATAGGTCAGTTATGACTCATAAAGAGGATTTGTAGAAGTTTAGTCCAAGATTCAAAAAGCTGAACACAAGACCCTGATTATGACTCATACATCCAGTTATGAGTTGTAACTGCATGTCATAGAAGTAGCCGATCAGTTTTCTATTTTTAGGATTTGTTTGTAAATACTATAAAAAATATAGTTAGGTTATTTTTAGAAGAGGGGACAGTATAATAGTATAGAGAACATCATTAGAGAGTATTTTTAGGGTTTTGTGCTTGTAGACTTAATATTGGAGAGGAGAATATACTTATGGATTCATTTGTATCTTTGAATCTTGTGATTCTAAATATATTTTGGATTTTTTTATTCTTTAACTCTATTGGATAAGTGATTAATTATGTTTTCTCAATTCATAATTTCTTCCTCTACCCATAGCATGCGTAGCTAAATCCACAACTTGAGGTTATGGGAACTATGAAGATCTAACCAAATAAACTCGGATAATTTGCAATTCTTAGAATGGTTATTTACGTTTATTAGTCAATTCTCTTCATTTTACATGTTTTCTAATGATGTCCAACATTAGAACTTACCTAGTGTTACCTTCCCGATCCAGGTGATAATGAATAGGAAAAGAGATTGATTAACAGGATTTGATTATGTGTTCTTATCTAATGAACCGAACTAGACCAAGGGGAGGTTGACTGGGACTATAGGTAGAGGTTAATATTGCACACTATGGAGATGGGCTATGTCTCATAGTGAAATTCGCCTCTCACCTTTGACCAAAGGGCTTGGTGAACTTGTATTACCGTCCTACATGCTATACTCTAGTTAAAAATTGGGTTATCTGGGGATATTGAGTTGGTGAATCATGGGAACACAATAACCAAGTTGTTCTCCATTATTAATTGTCACTTATTTTAGTTAGTTTAGTTTAATTTCTTATCAATCATTGCAACCCCCCTCCTTTGGGGGGATTGAATTGTTTAATACTTGAATTGTTTATTAGTGAATAGCTTTGGAAAGTCTTTGTATTCTCTGTGAGGTTCGACCCTAACCTTGGTTAGGTTTTGTATTTGACAACAACTTCTTTATTCTTCAAAAGAGGTGTGTAACTTTTGCGTGATCAAAGATTATGGTGTGTTGTTGGGGAATACAGCTAGACTTTGATTGAATTCACTAGTAGATTTAATTCAAGTATTAACTCTTGGTTCCCTTGTATTTTACTTTTGTTTTTGTTTGTTTTTGTTTCTTTATAGGGTATACTAGTGGTGTATGCCCATTACTAGGGGTCAAGAAATCCCTTAACTCCACTTGATCCAGTGATCCAAACAATTGCAAGAACAATGGCCCAAAAAATACTAATATTGTGGGTAATGCAACCTTGAATTAGAATATTAATGATGATAATGGAAATGAGAATCCACCTCCTTTGGAGAACATTCCATGACTTAGGGAGTTCGATCCCAATGCTTATAATGGAATCAGTATAGGTTGAACCCTATGGCGATGGATGTAATAGGAGCTATTGTGTTGCCACCACTACTAGCCGACATAAAGTTTACCTCTCTATTGGGTTACTTCAAAATGCTGTAAAACCGTGGAATATTTGTGGGCCTACCATCAAAGGATCCACATAGCCACTTGCACAATATGGCATTTGTTTGTAAAAGCATGATGAGGACATAAAATTTGTCCATGGATGCTGGGGGCTTCGTGTCTTCCCATTGTCTCTTATAGTCTATGCTGGATTATGGCTATCTAATCTCTCACAAAGTTCGATCACTAGTTGGTAGAGTTGCAGAGGGCTTTCTTAACAAGATTCTTCGTTAGGTCAAACAGGTTTAAGATGAGGGACCAGATCATTAACTTTCAGTAATTTGATAGTGACTCACTTATTTCTACATGCAAGCGGTTCAATGGATGCTTGAGGAGTGCTCTAAGCTATGACATCTCGGACATAACACTATAGCGAGCTTTTATCGAGCACTGAACCAAATAGTCAAGCATATACTGTTGCTCTTATGGGAGGTTCAGTCTTAGGGAAATCATTTGCAGAAATTGCTGAACAGATGGACAAGGTGGTTGATTTTCATAGTGTGTATAGAACTATACGTGAAACACCAACTAGCTTTATGGATGTGTATGATAGGAGTTCTGAGAAGCAAAAATAAATGTAGAGATCCTTCAAATGCTTGATAAAAACAGAGCCAATCTGGAGTTGTTAATGAAACGAAAGTAAGATCTAACCACTCAAGACGGTAATCAAGAAAGCCATTACACCAAGGATGTGAGTTATAGGGAACAAAGTGGTAGGAGCAGTTAATTAATGCTCCCCCACCATCATTATAAGGGATATAGGAAATCTTGAGTTGAAGATATGATTGCCCAATTAATAAAAAAGGCAAACAGTTAAGAGGAGATGCTGAAAGAGATCAAGTCTGATGTTGCCAAAATAAATCTCAAAATTGATCAACATTCAGTGGTAATTTAATAGCTTAATAGGTAGTTTGGACTTGTATCTATGCAACTGGATCAGATTTAAAATGGCATGATGAAAGAGGAAAAGTTTGGTTATGAGGAGTCACCAAATCTTATGGAAGTCTGAGTACTCAAGCTATCTAATTCGTGCCATGACAATAAATCGGGCGCTACTTAGGAGGCAATCCAAGGATTTTTGATGTTTTAACTTAGTTTTGAATTTATTTTGAATTTTTGGATTCTATGGTTTTTGTTTGATTGTGTTTTGATTGTTATTTTTAATATAGTTTGGTTGCATATAGCTTGCAACTGCATTTTATCAAGAGTATGTGGGTATTAGACTAAAGCTGCAGATTTTGCTGAGAAATGCATTAGGTACAATTTCTACGACTGGGAGTATGAGTCGTATTGTACTTTATGACTCATAAGCCCATCTCGTAGAGATTTCAGTGAGCATGAAAGTGTGCACTCAACCCATGAGTTAACTTTACAACTGTAGATAATACTATAAGTCGTGAATGGGGTTCATGGAACTCAGGTATGATTCTGAAGTTTTCTAAGTGTTAAGAGGTCTACAAAATAGGACTTACAAGTCATAGACCCATGTACAACTCGTAATTGGTCTTTCATAGACCCAAGCCTAGAGATTTGAACCATTGACCCAGTAAGGGTATAAAAAGAGGGTTCAAATATTTTGACCCCACTTTCACCCTAATTGACCGTTAATCCCCAAAATTTTCCCCTTCTCTTTATTTTTTGACCAATTTCTGGTGACCCAATCTATTTTTTGGCAAGAAATTTTGGTACCTATGGTTTTTTGATTGTTCAATCCCTTTCTTTTGTTCAAGTTCATCACTGCTCGTAGTAAGCTTCTTGGTTTAGTTTTAATATCAAAGTTTAAATTTTTCTTCATTGCTTAATGTGATGTTGATGATAGGTACATTGTTTAGACCTGCAAACCCTTGTTGTGTTTGAAGCATGAAGTTAGAATTAGATTTTTCCTAATTGAGTTTGCAAATTGATTTCAGTGTTGGGAATTTAGATCTTATAAATATTAATGGGTGTACTTATTGTATTATCCATCAAAATCAATTGTATGATGTTGCATGATTCATGATTGTAGATTGATGGGTTGTACCATGGGTGCATAATCTTGTTTGGGTTTTATACGAATGGTCAGAATGCTAGGAGTATTCCATGTTTGTACATTTTTTGATGGGTTAAATACATATGAAATTTTCGTTGGTTGAGGTTATTGTGTGCTAAAAATATAAGTACATTTATGCATGTTTCGACGCTAATAGGATTATGCTTGAATATTTTTTGGGGTCCATGTGATAAACTTAGACAGGTTAGGTACCTAACAGTTCTTGTTCATGAAGTCTTTTATGACTTGTAGATGAGTCTAGGAGACATAATTGCCTCTCATGGGAAATTCTAGTGACTTGATAATCTAAGTATTCATCATATGAAACCTTCTACGAGTTATAAATCACTTTATAACTTATAGATAAGTCTCGTAGATCCTAGCCTATTTTCATTTGCTCTTTGGAATTTTATGCGAAACTAGTCTATGACTCGCAAACCAAGTTACTAGTCATACCTAGGTCTCGTATAAAATTCCAGTGGCCATTATTGTTCTGAAGTAGTGGTCTATGAGAGCACTTTATGTCTCATAGTGCTCACTACGACTCGTAAAGGGGCCCTCATAGACCCTATCTGTGACTGACTCATATATGCTTTTGCTTTTTATTTCCTGAATGATGGGGCTAATATTAGTTCATTTATGTTTATGTTTCAGATACTATGGCCCAAGAAAGACAAGCGTACAGAGATTGAGGCTTTTAAGAGGCAACTCAGGGATGAGCCCACTGATGATGAATAGTCACCTCAGCCAAGTGGTCTAATAGAGTTGCTTGATGTCATACCTGAGCCAAAGTTGGGGTACCACAGACTAGAGTAGCAATCTCCAAAGCTACACATACTCAGGCTTATAGCAATAGTCCTTCCCAATCTAATGAGGAGGGTGTCACGCCCTAAAGTCCCAATATGGTGGACTGGCACCTATTGCCGATAAGGCTTGGGAGAACCAACCTGTATCTATGCACTTTCTATACATATTATGAGGTGTTTCAATGCTTGACATGCCTTTAAGAAAATAAACAGTGATAATAAGCCAAAAGGAAATGAATATGACTAGGCCATTGGGGCTACGGTATCTAATGTACGAGATATGATCATACTTTAATTTACATCATCTAAAAAGCCTCTAGATAAAAGAAAGTATCTGATAAGGGTCGGGATAGGCCCTAGCTCGACTAACTTGTACAATTTAAACATATAAGCTCTAGACACACAAAAAGCCTTGGAGCAACCTAAAGCCTGGTGTCAACAGCTGGATATCCTGTACTCCTATTGGGGAGATCTATTAGCACCTGTACCTGCAGCATGAAATGCAAGTACCCTATAAGGAATGTTAGTACGAGATAATGTACTGAATATGACAAGGCATGATATACTATATCTGAAATAATAACTCAAATGAGACCATGCGCTGGTGCAAGATTAGAGACCACATTTGGTTATACTTTGGAATCATGTACTTTATGCTCTTTATATTACTTTACCTTTACTGTATAATCTATGCACAACTGTAATAAAAATGACTAATTGATCAGTGGTAAACTATATCAGGATCGTTCCTGGCTAGGTTCTTCCTTAATCACTCGGGCTACCACCCATGATAGGATCGTCCCTGGCTAGGCGATTCTTCCACCCCTCGGGCAACCACCCATCAATAAATAATATACTTTATCTTTTAATTACCTTTAAGGTGGTTATTTTGGTGGCCATAATATTAGAGCTGTAGGACTTTAGATGTAACATTTGACATATAGATAATCATATAAGACAATATGACAATGAAAAGAATACGTTACATACATAATGAAGTGCGTATGAAATGGAACAACTCATGAACTTTATTTAGTAACAAGAACCCGTGTAACTTGGTATCCAATTATGTATGCAGATTTAAGAGTGACTATGTATGGAAGCATATGAATATGTGCAAGAGTGTAGACATAGTTAATAGTTGTGTCGGAGTTGGTAAGCGCCTTTATGTATAAAGCAAGTATCTATGTTTCATGCCAAATAATACGAAATCAAGTAGCCTTACATACCTCGTTGTATAACCTGATTACAACCTTGGGTTAACTTTGTCGTCCTCCAAATATCTCTCTACAACATGGTAGGTGATAAAACTAGTATTAGAAGCCAATAGATACCTCTTGGCAGCCGAATCACATAAAAAAAACACGGGCAGCAAGAGGATATTTATGAACTCAAGCATATTCTTTCAACCTTTCCACTACTACTCATATTTTCTAATACACATTCATATGTACATATCATATCCAGACTCTTTTAGAGCTAGAACAGTATTACAATAGCCAACAAAGCACAACACATAAAAATTCTACACAACCTACAAATGGACAACATAATGTTACGTCCCTTCGCTACATTTCGATGTCGACAATTCCAAACCTGTTCCAACTCTAACCAAACTATTCCAACAACATTTACACATAAAAATAGTACTAAAACTGTCTTAGAACATCACCTAAGAAGTCATGAAGTACGTGAGCCAATAACCTTCCGTCCAACAGCCTACAAGTTCTAATCAACATTACACTTAAGATAAAACAATAAAATGCATTTATTAAATAAAACCAAAATCAGGGCAGCAACCTTAGGGTAATATTTATACCTCAAACCATATTAATCAAATCAATTTCTCTTCATAATACAGCCCACAACCCATAGAGAAGTCACTAAAACAAAAGGAAAGTGTGCAACAACTTTCTAAATACATACAACAACAACAACATACCCCAGTGTCTCAAAAGGCTCCCGCTCATTACGGGGTGAGGGGGGGTCGTATGTACGCAGCCTAACCCCTATGTTTAAAAACATAAAGTGGCTGTTTCCAGATGACCCATGAGGAGCGTCGAAAGTTGCATTGACTAACTGCTACTTCACAAATGAAAAAAGCACAGATAGTTTAAAGAGCCATTTTGCTTTATTCTATCATACTCCAAGGCCAAAAAATAGTCAATCTTTGGCTCCATCCGAGATGAAAAAAGCGCAGATAGTTTCTAAATACATGCTGTCCCAAATTTCCAGCACAAACATACTAGCATATACTTGTTCTTTTTCATAAAACAAACCATACTGAACACATGTGTAAACTTACTTAACACTACCATCAAGGTTTAGGGCTTCTCCAAGAACCCTAGAAGTTCCTTTTAGCTGCTTTACAAAGTCAAGAGACATTGAGAGAAAACTTGGAGGCAATCTATTTGTTTTTGTTGGTCAAGTTAACAATGACTTGTGGGAGCTGCTTTACCCCTTTTTAAAGTGGGAATTTGTCTGACTTTCTAAGGCATTATCAGCCTTATTTCACCATGCTAGTGATGGATCTCCTTTCTCCTTTCATTTGGGCCTTTGCTGGGTTCCAAATTGGTTGGGCCTTTGCTGCCCATTTTCAGCTTCCTTCTTAATTAGTTTGGGCCTAAAGTATCCAAGAAATTGTGATGTCTTTGGGACATTATAATATCCTCCTTGGGATGAACATATAGTCCATTTATGATGCTAAAACATGGGCTAAAGTTACACCCTTAACACGGACTTTATTCATAATCAAACTTGGATAAATTCGATGTCGAGCCTCGTCTCCGTTTATCTAGCAAATTTAAGCTAAGCAAATTGGTGACTCACCTGCTAACTTCCTAAGTCCTACAAGCACTTCAATTCTCTTACTTCATTTAAGGCCGTGATCTCCTCAATTTGACAAAAAACATGTATAGACTTGACCCTCTTAAGCGTTAGACGCACAAATCACCCTATAATATGAGATTCAAGCAATTTTAAAAATGGGTGCTAATTTGACCAAACCGTATCATGTTTCATGTGTATTGTATTGGTATTGTAAGATGTAGGATGCTACATCCTCCCCCCCTCAGGAATACTCATCCTCGAACGTTAGCACAACTAGATAGCTTAATCAAGTTTAAACCTTTACTTACACAAACATTTGATAGCATATTAAGTATTCAATCACACGTACCTATTAGTGTCCCAATTCTGCATGTTGGACTTCCTATTTAGCTTCAAATAAGTAATGGTATTTTTATTTCATTGCATCCTCAACCTCTCATATTATTTCTTTGGCTTGTTGATTTCTCCAAAGTACTTTTACTGGAGCTATTTCTTTATTCCTTAGATTCTTAACTTGATGATATAGAATGGAAACAAGTACCTCTTCATAGGTGAGATCTTCTATAACCTGCACATCCTCAATAGGAGTGATACGAGATGGATCACCTATGTATTTTCAAAGTATTGAGATATGAAAAACTGGATGAACCATTGAAAGCTCTTAGGGTAGCTCTAGTTCATATGCAACCTGCCCGAACCTCTTAATAATTTTATATGGCCCTACGTAACGTGGACTTAGTTTTTCTTTCTTACCAAATCTCATAACCCCTTTCATTGGAGACACCTTCAGGAATATCCAATCCCCTACTGAGAATTCCAGTCCTCTCCTCCTAGCATCTGCATAGGATTTGTGATGACTTTGGGCTATTTCTAGTCACTGTTGTATCACCTTAATTTTTCCATGGTTTGTTGTACTAGATCTGGCCCAAGCAAGGTGGTTTCACCCACTTTAAACCATCCAATTGGTGACCTACATTTTCTCCCATACAAAGCTTCGTAAGGTGCTATTTGATACTTGTGTGGTAGCTGTTATTATAGGCAAATTCAATAAGTGGCAAATAGTACACCCAACTACCTTTAAAGTCCAATGCACAAGCTCGCAACATATCTTCAAGTGTCTGAATGGTGTGTTCTGCTTGACTGTCTATTTGGGGGTAGAATGTTGTACTTAAATTCACTTATGTCTCTAAACTCCTTTGGAAGAATTTCCAAAATTTTGCAATGAATTAAGCTCCTCCGTCAGATATAATAGAGATTGGGACTCCGTGTAGCCTGACTCTCTCTTTTAGGTATAGCTTCGCATATCTTTCAGCTATATAATTATTCCTGTCTGGCAAGAAGAGTGCTAACTTTGTGAGTCTATCAACTATTACCCATATGGAGTCAAACTTCTAAAACAAGTGAGGCAAATTGGTAACAAAATTCATATTGATCATAGCCCACTTCCAGGTTCGAAGCTCTATACACTGCATATAACCTCCTGGCTTTTAGTGTTCTACTTTCACTTGTTGGCAATTTGAACATTAAGCCACAAATTAGCAAGGTCCTTTTTCATGCCTCCCCACCAAAATATACACTTCAGGTAATGGTACATCTTAGTTCATCCTAGATGGATGGAATATCGGGAATGATGGGCTTCTTCCATTATCCTCTTTCTTATTCCATTAATATCAAGCACACATAATATATTTTGCCAGTAAAGTACTCCATTTTGTGCAAGGTCAAAGCCCTTTATCATACCCTAACTCACTTTTTCCTTGAGTTGTCATACAATAGGATCCTCGAACTATTTTTGTTTCACCTCCATTACCAATGAAGACAGCGCAACATTATGCACAATAACCCCTTCCTTTGGAGTTTCAAGAAGACGAAATCCCAAATTGGCTAGTTGACTTAGATCCTTATACACTCCTTGCCTTAACATAGCTTTATTACCAGTATTCATGGTTGGCTTACGACTCAAAGCATCGGCTATCATATTTTTCTTCCCCGAATGATATAGTATATCAACGTCGTAATCCTTTATTAGCTTAAGCCATCTTCGCTATCTTAAGTTTAGGTCTTTCTGCTTAAAGATGTATTGCAGGCTCTTATGATCAATATATATATAAATGCGAACCCCATACAAATATTTGCGCCATACTTTCAAAGCAAACACAATTGCTGCTAGCTCAAGATCATGTGTTGTGTAGGTTTACTCATGTGGTCGTAGTTGCCTAGACGCATAAGCAATTACCCTACCATTATGCATTAGTACACACCCTAAGCCAACTTTTGAAGCATCGTAATACACTGCATGCCTCTTATTGCCTTCCGGAAGTACTAGCACAGGCGTAGAAGTTAGCTTATTTTTCAGCTCCTGGAAGCTCTTTTCACATGCATAATTCCATTGGAACTTGGTTGCCTTATTTGTCAGTTTTGTTAGGGATGTAGAAATAGAAGAAAAATGTTCAACAAACCTCCTATAATAACCTGGGAAGCCTAGGAAGCTCCGAACTTCCGTGGGAATTGTTGGTCTTGGCCAATCTTTCACAGCTTCTATCTTTTGTGAATCAACCCTTATTCCCTCATTAGACACAATATGACCAAAGAATGCCACTGATTTTAGCCAAAATTCACATTTAGAAAACTTGGCATACAATTGTCGATCACGAAGAATGTGTAACACCTATTGCAAGTGATATGCATGGTCCTCTTCTGATCTTTAATATACCAAAATGTCATCTATAAATACTACCACAAACACATCTAAGAATGGCTTGAATACCCTGTTCATCAAATCCACAAAAACCGCTAGTGCATTCATTATCCCAAAGGACATACAAGAAATTCAAAGTGACCATAGCGCATTTTGAAAGCAGTCTTAGGTATATCTTTCTCCTTCACCCTCACTTAGTAATAACCTAATTTTAAATCAATTTTTGAAAAACATTTGGCACCCTATAACTGATCAAATAAATCATGAATCCTGGGGAGAGGGTATTTATTCTTAATTGTCACCCTATTCAATTATCGATAGTCGATACACATTCTCAAGATGCTATCCTTTTTGTGTTCAAATAACACTGGTGCACACCTGGGGGACACACTAGGTCTTTTAATTGCTCTTTTAATTCTTGCATTCTGTTGTGGCCATTATATATGGAGGGATAGAAATAGGTTAAGTGCCTGGAAGTAAGTCAATACCAAAATCAATTTCGTGTTCAGGAGGTAAGCCTGGGAGTTTTTCAGGGAACACATCGACAAATTCATTCACTACTGGAACTGACTGAAGAGTTGGTGATTCTGCCTCCATATCCCTCACTCTAACAAGATGGCATATATACCCCTTGGCTATCATCTTTCTTGACTTAAAATAAGAGATAAAGTTACCCTTTGCCGCCCTAACATTGCCTTCCCATTTAATAACTGTCTCATTTGGAAAGTGGAAGTACACTCTCTTAGTTCGGTAATCCATGGTAACATAACAAGAAGCTAACCAATCCATATCTATTATAACATCAAATTTCACCATTTATAACTCAAAAAGGTCAGCCAATGTGTCACGATCACAAACAGTTACTACACAGTTATAATAAACCCTTCTAGCCATAATAGATTCACCGATTGGTGTAGACACTTCAAAAGGTTTGTTAAATAATTTGGGTGTTCTCTTAAGCTTTCCAGCAATTAGTGGAGTGATGTATAATAGTGTATAACTAGGGTCAATTAATGCATATACATTATGTAAAAAGATGGACAATGTACCTGTGATCACATCAGGTGAAGCTTCTAAATTTTGCTGACTTCCCAGTGCATAAGTGCACTTTTGGACTCCGCTAGAACTAGCTGCCCCTCTCAAACCTCTACCATGACCCATAGGTGCCTGTTGACCCCTACCTGATAGAGGGACTGATGATGATGATGCAACAGATTACCCAGTAGATTGTGCTATACCACTCATACGTCTCCTTGGTCAATCCCTCATCATGTGTCCTAGTACACCATACCAATAACAAACATCTGTCCCAACATGACATATACCCGGATGACTCTTTCCACACTCTTTACAAGGCTGCCTAGGAGTCATTAGTTGGCCTGCCAAATATCCTGTTGTTTATATACCTTGTCCCTCACCTCGTTGACCAAACTGATTACCTCTAGACCCTTGAAATTGTGGTGGAGCACTGGCTGCAGAGTAGGAGGATGATGGCCTAGGCAGTCTATTATAAAATCGAGGCCTAAGCTCACCTTGGGGGGGTGTAAACTGCCTTGTAGATTTGGCTCTTTTGGCTTGCCGCCTTTCCAACTCTTGTGTCCTTCTCCTCTGCCTTCTATCCTCCAATTTTTGTGCAAAAGCCTGCATTCTTGCCATGACCATATCTTTGTTCAAGGAAGCAATGATGCAGTCTCTGACCAGATACGTATCCAACCTATCTATATATTAATGAACTCTATCTGCTATGTTAGCAACTATATTAGGAGCATACCTTACCAGGGAATTAAATTGAAGGCTATACTCCCTTACACTCATATTCCCTAGGTAGAGATTTAGGAACTGATCTACACGGGTCTGTCGAAACTCTAATGGCAAACAATGGTCAAGAAATTCCCCTTTCAACTCCTCCTAGGTAGTTGGAGCTACATCGATGCTCTTAGAATTACTTCCAAGCTTAATACCACAATATAGCCACACACTTTAATCTATTTGTTGCTAACTCAACAGCTTCAGTACCACTCATGTGTGTAACATCTAAAGTGCGCTGAATTTGATCAATGAAGTCTTAGGGATCTTCATTAGGATCTGACCTGGTGAAGGATGGATCATCAAAACTAAGAAAATCTCGTATCCTTGTAACAGCTTCCCTATTTGTACCACCTGTACCCATAACGGGACCTTCCTGCCTTTGACATTGGCCAACAACTATACGAGTCAATAGTTGGACTAAATTTCTTAAATCTTGCATGGTAGCATCAATAGGTGGTTCTGGAGGGATTTCACTACTTCTGGGCTAGTCAGGAACTGGAGGAGTTGGAGATGTCTGTGACAAAGACTCCTCTCAAACCTCATATCATTGTCTCACCTGGATGGGTATACTAAACACCACTTCTACTCCCTTCCCTTTACCTTTGTTCTGCCTTATTTCTGGCATACTTGCTATAAAAAACAATTTAGGAATTAGACATAATGCACCTATTACACTTGACTTTATGGCACGATATAAAGAATGGAAAGAAAGTAATAACTCCTAAATGCCATGTAGCCTACTATCTATAAATGTTGTGCACAACACATCGATAAACAAGACTCTACATACACACGGCTTTGTAGACTCCCTAGGATGACCCACTCGGATACTATTTCTATCATGCTCCAAAGTCCAAATAGGGAACTGGCACCCAGTGCCGCTAAGGCTTGAGAGAACCAACTTGTATCTATGCTCTTTCTATACATATTATGAGGAGTTTCTATGCTTGACATGCCTTTAAGAAAATAAATAGCGATAATAAGCATGGGGCCATTGGGGCCACGGTGTCTAAAGTACAAGACATGACCACACTTTAATTTACAGAGTCTACAAAGCCTTTAGATAAGAGAAAGTGTCTGATAAGGGTTAGGACAGGCCTCACCTTGACTAACTATACAATATAAACATATAAGCTCTAGGCACACATAAAGTCTCAAAGCAACCTGGAGCTTGGTATCATCAACTGGATATCTTGTACTCCTATTGGGGAGATCTACTAGCACTTGTACCTACAACATGAAATGCAGGCCCCCTATAAGGGATGTCAGTATGAGATAATGTACTGAATATGTAAGGCAAGATATACTGTATGTGAAGTAATAACTCAAATGAGACCATGCACTGGTGCAAGATAAGAGACCACCTTTGGTTATACTTTGGAATCATGTACTTTATGTTCTTTATATTACTTTACCTTTACTGTATAATCTGTGCACAACTGTAATACAAATAACTAACTGATCAGTGGTAAAGTGTATTGAGATCGTCCCTGGCTAGGTTCTTTCTTAACCCCTCGGGCTACCACCCGTGATAGGATCATCCCTGGCTAGGTGATTCTTCCACCCCTCGGGCTGCCACCCATCAATAAACAATATACTTTATCTTTTAATTTCCTTTGAGATGGTTTTGTTGATGGTCACAATATTGGAGATGTAGGACTATAGATGTAACATGTGACATGTAGATGATCATACAAGACAATATTACAATGAAAAGAGTATGTTACATAAATAACGGAACAACTTGTGAACTTTATTTACTAACAAGAACCCATGTAACTTGGTATCCAAGCGTGTATGCAGATTTGAACGTGACTAAGTATGGAAGCATATGAACATGTTCAAGAGTGTATACATAGTTAATAGTTGTGTCGGAGTTGGTAAGCACCTTTTATGTGCCAAGAAAGTATCAATGTTTCATGCCAAACAATACGAAATCAAGTAGCCTTACATACCTCATTGTATAACCTCGTTACTACCTTGGGTTAACCTTGCCGTCCTCCAAATATCTATATACAACATGGTAGGTGATAAAACTAGCATTAGAAGCCAATAGATACATCTTGGTATCCCAATCACATAAAAAAAACACAGGCAACAAGCATGTATTTATGAACCCGAGCGTATTCTTTCAACATTTTAGTCCCTACTCATATTTTCTAAAACACATTAACATGTACACATCATGTCCAGCCTATTTTAGTGCCAGAACAATCTTACAATATCCCACAAAGCACAACACATAATAATTCTACACAACCTACAAATGGACAACATAACTTTACCTCCCTTCGCTAAATTTCGATGTCGACAATTCCAAACCTATTCCAACTCTAACCAAACTATTCCAACAATATGTACATCTATACAAATAGTACTAAAACATTCTTAGAACATCACCCAAGAAGTCACGAAGGACGTGGGCCAATAACCTTCAATCCAACACCCCACAAGTTCTAATCAACATTACACTTAAGATAACATAATAAAACGCATTTGCTAAATGAAACCAAAATCAGGGCAGTAACCTTACGATAATATTTATACCTCAAACCATATTTATAACATCAACTTCTCTTTATAATACTGCCCACAAACTATAGAGAAGTCACTAAAACAAAAGTCAAGTGTACAGTAACTTTTTAAATACATGCTGTCCCAAATTTTCAGCACAAACATACTAGCATATACTTGTTGTTTTTCATAAACAAACCATACTAAACACATATGTAAACTTACTTACCACTACCTTCAAGGTGTAGGGCTTCTCTAGGAACCCTATAAGTTCCTTTTAGATGCTTTACAAAGTCAAGAGATGTTGAGAGAAAACTTGGAGACAATCTATTTGTTTTGTTGGTCAAGTTAACAATGACTTGTGGGAGTTGCTTTACCCCTTTATAAAGAGTGATTTTGGCTGCCTTACTAATGCATTCTCAGCCTTATTTCACCATGCTGGTGATGCATTTCCTTTCTCTTTTCATTTGGGCCTTTTGGGGCTCCAAATTGGTTGGGCCTTTGCTGCTCATTTTCAGCTTCCTTCTTAATTAGTTTGGGCCTAAAGTATCCAAGAAATTGTGATGTCTTTGGGCCCTTTTAATATCCTTTTTGGGCTAAACATATAGTCTATTTATGATGCTAAAACATAGGCTAAAGTTACACCCTAACACGGACTTTATTCATAATCGGACTTGGACAAATTCGACATCGAGCCTCGTCTCCATTTAGCTAGCAAATTTAAGGTAACCAAGTAGGTGAATCACCTGCTAGCTTTCTAAGTCCTACAAGCATCTAAATTCTCTTACTTCATTTAAGGCCGTGATATCCTCAATTTGAGACAAAACATGTATACACTCGACCCTCATAAGCATTAGATGCACATATCCCCCTATAACATGAGATTCGAGCACTTTTAAAAATGGGCACTAATTTGACCAAACCATAGCCTGTTTCATTTGTATTGTACTGGTATTGTAAAGTCTAGGGTGTTACAAAGGGCACTGAGGGGACAGTGAGCAGCTTGCCCTAGATAACTCCTTCTAGAGAGGGGTAGAGTTTAGAGGAGGGATCCCAGGATAGAGGACCGAATCATCAGTCGCACCATCATCATCTTTAGTACGGATACTATTGCTCATCGATGGGGTGTTTAGGAATAGATGTTATCTTTTTGGAGGGAATGATGCCCAAGGTGCGAGGCAAACCCACTCGTTTAACGTATTAGGAGCCTAGGGTTATTGATGATAGTTGGAGTCGTGTCCAGGTCTGAAGGACACAATGACACAATGTGGGCTTATGTGGTTATTAGAAAGGCTTGGGAAATATGCCCTGGTTCTAGCATGGGAGTTTTATACAGCGTGTACATCCATGATTCTTTGAGATCTTCCCAAGGGAAAGGGGCCTCTCACGCAGCCCAAATTAACAGAGGTACCAGTGAGAGGTTGGCAGGTCAATATTTTAGAGGAGATGATTCACTGTGTACTTTTTGATCTCAAGTATCATGCCCAAAGATCAACAGATAAGTTTGACTATTGGATGGGGAAGGCCAAAAATTTATTGATCGTGAAGGATCAGTACATCAGACGTCATTTTTGAGATAAGTGGCTAGTCACATTGCAAAGCAGGATCCAGAGCCTACTTGGGTTACCATGAATACGGAGGCTATTGTAAAGGCTTCCCTCTCTTTCCTGGCCAAACTTTGGTGGGCGGTTGTTATATCTCACATTCGGCCTACTCTAATAGATAACATACTTACACTAGAGTGAGCAGTATTGGTTGCCAGTATCTTAGCTAGCTATGACATTGATTGGGTCCAACTCATTATAGAGCAGATACATGAGCAGCACTTAAGCGGGCCACCTTTATTTCATTTTTGATCTTGATCTACAAACTATGTAAAGAGTCAAAGGTGGAGATAGTACATCACCAGGACCATTTAGTTGTGGCCTAGCACACTTTGTAGCCTAGCCTTATAAAGGCTAATGAGAACTCAGTGGCCACCAAGCGTGTACCTCCACCACCACCATCGATGTTCGCCCCAGAGCCACTACCTAAGGGTTCGATGGCTGCCACTATCACTACTACTGCTGCTATTACAAATGAGAGACCTAGCAACTCAAGGTAGTCAATATTAAGAAAGGTCCTACTACAACTGCTCCTGCACAAGATCCCATCACTTCACTGCCTTTTACACCAGGCATTATTTATGTGTCCATAATTTTTGTTCAGGCTATGGAGCAATGATCATCATGTGCTAAGGCTCAGTTATCTCAATTGATCCAGTAGCTCAAGCCATAGGTTCAGCAGGCTATTGCGAAGTCGGAGGAGAGGAGTTGGGCATTCACCATCTCTACTATCCAGGAGTATGCTTCTAGGGTGGATGCCAATATCGATGCCTTTGAGGATCGGGTTCAGAAGAGGTTAGCCGAGGTTCGACCTTCAAATTTGTTAGATGTCCAGATGAAGATTGAAAAGCTAAGGGCTGACATGATAGCTTCACTTGCGGCGCCCATGACAATACCAGAGTCTACATCTATAGAGCCGCTATTTCATTTATTTGCCTCTATGGAGCCTACACAGATTTCCCTCGGGAATCACCTTTGTATAGATGAGGACCTTTTTGAGAGGAATATATGTGTAAAATACCCCAAGGATGTTGATAATAATAATATGAGGAGGAAGAACTCGGGCTGGCCTTGAGTATATTGAGGCAAGAGAAAGAGATGAGGCTAGATCAGGAGAGTGATAGGGTGATAGGTATTGGTCCTCTGAAAGGAGCACAACAATTGAGGAGACTACCTGGACTAGAAAGGGTGACCAGACTCAGCCCGAGACTGGCACTTAGGTGTCGAGGTATGTTTTTTGACCTCTACTATTACATGCTTGTTTTGGTGCATTAGAGACAATGCATAACTTTTTTTGATGGGATGTGAGTAGTTAAGGACCTTGCAGAAGTCTGAGTAGCTTATGGTCCATAACTACCCCAAATTAGTATCCTAAGGTTTTCTTGCCTGTGTTCTTTTTCTTCATGGATACTTAATTCTGTTGAATCAGCATATTTAGGATGATTAGATAATATTTATAGCACATGGTACTATACTTATAGCATAGAGCATATTTTTATGTTTTTCATTTGAAAATTGGTACTTACCAAAATTCCTTTAATAGTAGTTAGATGGTAACTATGCATGTTGGATGTTTAGCAATAGTTATTCTGATAAGTGAGGATAATTGAGACATGAAGCATGATCTGTGAGTTACTTGTTCATAATGTATGAAATGCCATATGAGTGTGAGCTTATTTTGCTAGATTCGTGCATTTTGTGCTAATTCAGAACTTGCCCTATCACTCTAAGTTAGATCATCGATTAAATGGATTAGGAAGGGATCTTAGGTCTTTGTTCTTTAAATTAGTTTACTTCAGCCTAAAAATGACCAACCAAATGATATTTTATCCCTTGTTCCAAATATTGAGCCTTACATGTACCAATTCTTTCAAAGTCATCTAATTAGCCTAACATTGTGTAGTTATAAACCTTGAAATTAGCTGTGGTCTGTCCTTGAGTGTTGTGAACCTTGATTGAGGCAAAAAACTTAAGTTGAGTCTGGATACCAAAAGTGGCCTTGGTTTAAAGAATAAATATTATATACTTCAATACAGGCTAAAAGCCTAAGTTGAGGGTGGCCGATGTAGGGGTAAAATCACAAAAATAAGGTGGTGAGTTGAGAATGAGGAGAAAAAGAAGAAAATCATGTATCGGGTGTACAAAAAATAGGAAAATGCCTTACATTGAGTGTAAAAAGCAAGATGAAGTGAAAAAATGAGTCAAAGGCTAAACAATAAGAACAAAATACCAAGAAAAACTTGAATGAGAAAAAAAGGGAGAATTAGGTGAAAATACTTGAGTTGGTAAAGTAAAAGTGATGACAAGCGTAGTTCAAGGATGGCTTTTAGTCATTACTTTTCTATAATGTCATACGAAAGCCCCCTGATCCTACCTTAGAAGCCCAGAAAGTCCTAAGTGATCCTAGTCTAACTGGTTAAAAATCTGTGTCATGAGTATAGGAGCAAGCCTATGATATTAGTCATCATGCATGAATATATTCTGTGAGAGTGAGTGCTTTTCCTTAGTCCCAAGTGTAAAATTGAAATCATCATTGAGTGTTAAATAAGACTTCTTTCTGCGAGAGCATTTGTATTGCACTGTTAGCATCTGACTTATTCAGTAACTATGGGCTGTTAATATTCCCTTGCTTATCATAGTTGTGTTGTAACATGTATCAATGTGTTTTGATTTTCTAAATAACTATTTGATCTTGCTTTCAAAAGCTGGTGTGGGTACCTAAGCTTGAATTGAGTATGATATATGTCATTGGGTTGAAGTCTGTGTGTTGCTATATTATCTATGTAGATTGAGTCTTCACTTGAGGATAAACAACAAATTTAAGTTGAAGGTGTTGATGTTATTAAAATATAGCACAATTATTGCTTAAAACTTAGGATTTTATGTGTTGTCAATGCGATATTTTTGGTTTTTATGTGTTTTTGTGTTTTGTTTTGCAGTAAAGTAGGTTGGTATGATTTTTGGGGACAATTGCAGATTTTTCTGGTTTTGAAGGATTACAAGACCCTCTATGAGTCGTAGAGTAAATATTGTGAAGATTTCTAGTGTTGGATAAGATCTGAGATTCAACTATACGAGACCTCTTTACGAGTCGTAGATCACTCTACAAGTCTTATAGAGAGGTTTCATGAAGATTTCCAATGTTGGACCAGGTGATACAGATAAAAGCCATAAGAGTACCATACAAATCATAGGTCATTCTATGACTCATAAAGACAATTCATGGCAGTGAAGTCTAAGATTCAAGAAGCTGAACACGAGACCCTGATTACGACTCATAAATCTAGTTTACGAGTCATAACTGCATGTCATAGAAGTTGTCGATCAGTTTTTCTATTTTGAGGACTTATTTGTAAATAATATAAATAGTATAATTAGGTTATTTTTATAATAGGGGATGTAAGAAAAGAGTAGAAAACGTCATTAGAGAGTATTTTTATGGTTTTGTACTTTGAGTCCCGATATCAGATCTTGTAATTCTCAATATATTTTAGATTTTCTTGTTCTTCAACTCTATTGGGTAAGTGATTAATTATGTTTTCACAATTCATAATTTCTTCCTCTACCCATAGCATGCGTAGTTAAATCCACAACTTGGGTTGTGGGAACTATGAAGATCTAACCAAATAAACCCGGATAACTTATAATTGTTGGAATGGGTATTTACATGTATTTATCAATTCTTTTCATTTTGCATGTTTCTAGTGTTGGCCAACATTAGAACTTGCCTAGTGTTACCTTCCCGATTCAGATGGTAATGAATAAGAAAAGAGATTGATTAACAGCATTCGATGATGTGTTCTCATCTAATCAACCGAACTAGACCACGGGGAGGTTGACTGATACTATGGGTAACAGTTTGTATTACATACTATAGAGATGAGCCAAGTCACGTAGTGAAATTTGCCTCTCACCTTTGACCAAAGGGCTTGGTGAACTTAAATTACCGTCCTACATGCTATACTCTAGTTGGGAATTGGGTTATGATATTGAGTTGGTGAATCATGGGGAACACAATGCCCATGTTGTTCTCCATTATTGATTGTCTCTTGTTTTAGTTAGATCATTGCAACCCCCCCCTTTTAGGGCATTGGGTTGTTTAATACTTGATATTTTTATTAGTGAATAAATTTAAAAAGTCTCTGTATTCTCTGTGGGTTTTGACCCTAACCTTGGTTAGGTTTTATAATTGACAAAAAACACTTTATCCTCCAAAAGAGAGGTGTAATGTGGGTGTGATCAGTGAACGCTTTATCCTCTATAAGGAGGTGTAACTTGGATAACATCAAGAATTTGGTACCATTGTGGGGAATGCGGCTAGGCTTAGTTAATTCATAATAATTTGGGTGTTAATCCTTAATTCCCAGACCCCACTTGTGGAATTTCACTGGGTATGTTGTTGTTGTTGTTGTTAATACTTAATTCCCATATTTACTTTCTTTTGTAGGTTTTGTTCTTTTTTCATGATGTAAGTGTAGTGTATTCCCAACACTCGAAGTCAAGGCTATACTGAACTTTGTTTGACCCATAGATTCACAGAACATTGAGGAGAATGGCCCAAGATAACTCTAGCAACGCGGCAAATGCAACTCTAAACAGGAACAACAATGAAAATGCTAATAATGAGAATCCACCTCTTTTTGAGGACCTTGCTCCATAACCTCAGGATTTCAATGCCAATGCTTACTAGTGGAGTCAATATAGGCTGAATCCTATGGCTATAAAGGTGACTGGAGCTATTGTGTTGCCACTACTACTAGCTGACACAAAGTTCGTAGTCTCGAGTGGGTTACTTTAGATGTTGCAGAAACATGGGCTATTTATGGGCTTACCATCGAGGGATCCTCATAGCCACCTACACAATATTACATTCATCTGTAAGAGTGTGATGGGAATAAAGAATCTGTCTATAGATATTGAGGGATTTTGTGCCTTCTAAATGTCTCTTACAGGCAATGCAACATTATGGCTATCTAAGCTCTTGCAGAGTTTGATCACCAGTTATGTAAACTTGCAGAAGGCCTTTTTGGAAAGGTACTTCCTTAGATCGAAGAAGCTCAAGTTAAAGGACCAGATTAATAACTTTGAGAAACTTCCTTATGATTCGATCAGTACTACTTGGTAGCGGTTCACCAAATGTTTGAGGAGTTTGCTAGACCACAAGATAGTTGATGATACCTTGGTGGAGATCTACTGTGCCCTTGATGAGAATGGTCAGGCTTGTGCTGACACTATCATGGGAGGCATGTTCATGCATTAGCCATTTGCAAGGATTGCAGTGCAAATGGTGAAAGTTGTCAAGACTAATCGTGCGTGGGGGCAGAGCGACAAAGCATCTACTAAAAGTTCATGCACTATAAGTGTTGGTTGAGAGCAAGCAAAGATCAATTACGAAATCATGGAGCAACTTACCCAGATTCTCATAGGTATGGAGGTAGTGATAAAGCAGAACCAAGAGTGAGTCAATGTAGTGGTCCATCAACCTCCACATGCACCCATGTATGATGAGCCTTATTATGATGAGGATACATGTTTTGTTGATAATTAGATGATGGGTTTCTTGACCAACACCTAATTGTCTAATCAGAACTATTGGTGCAAAGTTCAAGGAAACCAAGGTCGAAACTTCAATAGAGGCTTGGACAACCACAAAGAATATTAGAGAGGAATAAGGGTCTAGAGAGAGATGCAGATCGGGGTCACAGAGAAGGCTTCATAAATAGTCTCTATGTGCCACCACATAACTGTGACACAAGTGCAAGTAGTTTTAGAGTTTAGGAGATATTTGATCTTCTGTTAAAGAAAGTTGAAACATTGGATTAGACTCTAAAAGGCATGAAATCTGAGATTTCTAGTATCAAATAGAAGATTGAGTCTTACTCTGCGACTATCAAACAGCCAGAGCAACAGTTTGGTCAAGTGTCAACTCAATGTAACTAGCATCATAGGTATATACAACCCAACAACTCAGTCTAGAACCCTAAGAACGAAAGGCAGTGTATGGCAATTACTACTCAAGGTGGCAGGAGAACCATTAATCCTCCTATGCTAGTTGATGAGGATAATGTTCAAGAGGAGATGGTTGCAGCCAAAAAATATAGAAATAAGATATTATCGTGGCAGGAATGGGGTGAATGAAGTTGTTAATGCACCACAAAAGTTGAAGCCTATTTCTAGGACTCCTTCTCCCTTCCCTCAAAGAAAGCCTATTTATAGGCCTCCTCCTCCCTTCCCTCAAAGAATTAAAAAGAGGGAGGAGGAAGGCAAGTTCAAACACTTTCTCTCCATGCTTAAACAACTAGCCATCAATATCTCTCTCATTAAGGCATTGGAGAAGATGCCAAGGTATACAAAGTATATGAAGCACCTGGTTACTAAAAAGTGCATCGTGAGTCAGGAGCTCTCCTAAGAGCCTCAACATTGTAGTGCTATTGCTACAAGGCCCTTAGTTTAGAAGCGAGAAGATCCCAGTGCTTTCACTAGACCTTGCACCATTGGAGATGTGGAGTTTGCAAGATCACTATGTATTTTTAGTGCCATCATTAATCAGATGCCCCTTACAGTCTATAACAAGCTTGTATTGGGAGCCCTACTCCAACAAGCATGCGATTTATTGATGGTGAATCACATGACAAAGAAGCCTGTGGAGATACTACATGATGTACTGGTTAGAGTTGAGAAGTTTATATTCCCCACAGACTTTGTGATCCTAGACTGTGAAGTTGAATTTGAAGTCCCTATCATCTTGGGGAGGCTTTTCTTAGCCATTGGACGCACCTTGGTCAATATGCAGAAAGGTCAACTCAAGTTTAGATTTGTAAAGACGAGGTTGTGTTCAAAATTTTTCAGCAAGCAAAGAAAGACAGTGATTTGAGAGTGGTATCTGTTATCAAGGTTGTTGATGATGATGAACTAGAAATACCACTTAAGATGAGATTAGGTGTTGACACTTTGGAAGCAATGCTGATGAATTTCGATAGTGATTGTATCCTAGACTATGAGGAGATAGTGGATGCTTTAAGGGTGTCCTATGGTTCTAGGCG
This sequence comes from Solanum sejunctum, assembly GCA_025642045.1. Classification (NCBI taxonomy): domain Eukaryota; kingdom Viridiplantae; phylum Streptophyta; class Magnoliopsida; order Solanales; family Solanaceae; genus Solanum; species Solanum sejunctum. The sequence goes on along the minus strand of JAOTQJ010144163.1, from coordinate 54,158 downwards.
CCAAAAAAGGCTAAAGCTAGACTTGCAGAATAGGGAGTCACCGCCCACAAAGCCCTCCATAGAAGAACCGTCGATGTTAGAATTGAAGGTCCTTACAACATATCTGAGTTATGCATTTTTGGGAGCTAACAACACCTTGCTAGTTATAGTTGTTGTGGATTTATATGAGGAGCAAGTGAGTACCTTTATCATGGTGCTTAAACAGTTCAAGAAGCGCATTAGATGGACGATTGGGAATATCATTGGTATCTCTCTTAGGGTATACATACATAAAATCCAGCTGGTCATAGACTACAAGCTAAGTATTGAGAACCAAAGGTGCCTCAACCCTCCTATGCAAGAAGTTGTATGCAAAGATATTATCAAATGGTTAGATGTAGGAGTAATCCACTAGATTACCGATACTGAATGGGTGAGTCCGGTTCAGTACTTTGTAAGAAAAGAGTGTATCGCAGTGGTACCAAATGTTAACAATACATTGATCCCGATGCGACTAGTCACATGATGGAGAATATGCATGGATTATTGAAAACTCAATGCTTCAACAGAAAAAGACCACTTCCATATGTCATTTATGGATTAGATACTGGAACTACACTTGAAAATGTTGGTATTGCTTCCTTAATGGATATTAAGGCTATAATCATATCACTATTGCTCCATAGGATCAGGAGAAGATGACATTTACATGTCCATAGCGCACCATCACATTCAAGAGGATGCCATTCGGGTTGTATAATGCCCTAGCATCATTCTAGAGATGCATGATGTCCATCTTCCCAGACATGGTGGAAGAGACTACTGAGGTCTTCATGGATGACTTTAGTGTGGTGGGAGACTCATTTGAGGACTGCTTGAATCACCTACATATTGTGTTGCAAAGATGCAAAAAAATCCATCTTGTGGTAAATTGGTAAAAGTGTCACTTTATGGTGAAGGAGGGCATTGTGTTGGTGTCACGATCCAAACCTAGGGCCTAGATGTGACACAACGAATGAAAAGTCTAAAGATAACCCAGACTAACCTCTTGATTGTAACATGCATATATTATTGGTTTCAAAAGCAAAATTAAACAATAATAAGAGCCAATTAATATAAAGGGAAAACGGGACTAAGAGAAGTCTTTGATAATCATAAAAGCATAAGAAGAGTCTAGCTCATAACATATACAAACATAGTATCCAACAACACCTCTAATTTAGAATGGAGTGGGGGCCAAGACACTTCTTAGACTCATCTTCATAATAATAAGTATCTAACATAAAGGAGAAGTCTCAACATAATATGAATAACATAGATATTATCCTCAGAATGGAGGACTTACCAAAAGCTTTCTTCAAGAACTGAACTACCCACGTAAAGGAGTATGACTGAAAGGAGCTCTGGTTCCTACTGGTGATATCATGTAGGCATAGAGTATGTGTTAGTACGTTTAAAGGTACTAAGTATGCAAGGTGCAATGCAACAAAGATATAAGCCATAATATTCAAAATGCATACATATAGGCAATGGATATAATCTCAATATGACATGTATGATCAATGCTTGTAGTAACACATGCATGTAAAACATTTAACTTGCATAATACAGCATACATATGTGTGGAGGAGACCTTAATCGACATAGATCAAGTAGATACATCTTGGAATCCAAGGCATGACCCCCCTCGGTACAGTTGACCAGGAATGACACCCCTCGGCGAAATGTGGTCTACTTGCCAAGGCAAACCAAACATGATAAACATGAAACTAGATGGATCCACTGGTATAGCAAGTGTAATATATAATCCTATGGTGGCACAAAGTTTAGAAACTATATACTTTATATTAGGTCACCTTGAGTAGAGTCCCCATCTGAAGCCTCAATCGGTGCTAAGTCTAATCCCACAGAATACTTGAAATAATCATATCTTTAATGATAACATGAATAACTTGAAAGAGATATGATAACATGACGTAAGTAGCTCATAAACATGCTTGCCCTCTACTAGTGAGACTAACTTGAACATGAGGGTAAATAATAATCATACATAAACCCTTGCTTTGACATGAATGGCTTACAAAAGGTAAAAATCTTGAAATAGGGCTCAACTTGTTAGTCGAAAAATCATGAATACTTTTCATGAATTAAATACATGCTTGAAAGTCTTTAATCATCCTGAAGTCACTTGACTTGTAAATCATGTAATAGTTCATCAACAACTTGACGATTCTTGTCATATAATTTTATTAAACACATCATGGGTTCATGATACTTATTCAAAATCATGCAACTCAAGAGTAAACAAGAAGAGTAAAATTAATTAAAAATCAACCCACCAATGTCCTAGTAAAACACCTAATTTGGGTATCATGAAATCCATATCAATAGTTCATCATAGTTCATAGTTTTCTTACCTCAAATCATGCATACCCTCAATAGACATAAATCAACTCATCATGTAAGTTAAAATAAATATTCATGCATTGTCAATCAATACTCGATAAAATTCCAACATAGTTCATGTTTATATTTCATAATAAAAGATACCCATAAGTAATATAACTTGAAATCATGCAATTTTCATGAAAACAAAAGGTTGGGCTCCATGGGTAAAAGGATCCATGGATGAAGACCCACATACTTCAAACTCTGATTTTTCTTTAGGTTGAGTTGAGGGAAACTTGAAGCTTGATATGGGTTCTTGAGTTCCAAAATTGAGCTTGAAAGTCTTGGAGAGGTTTTGGAGAGGGTTTTGTGAGTTATATAGAATTGAAAAATGGCTAAGTATGAGAGATTTCACGTTTGAATGGGCTTTGAGTTATGACACCAATGCCCTTAGATAAAATATGAAAAACAGGAAAAAAGTTATACTTGGTACGCATCCAGTCTGGAATGTGAAGCAACATCCAAAACTAATCTGTGCCTCGGCCGCGTAGTGCCCGGGGCGCGGATTCTCTCTGAAAATCCAAAATTAGCAAAACTTATTTTTTGCTATGGGTATTCTAAAATTTAGGTTATACCCACTTACCACTCAGTTTACCCTTTGATTGAGATTATGAAGTCGCATTTTCAAAATTGTGCACGGATTTTGAGATATATAAAAATTATGATAATAGGGCATTTCGAAGCACATAAGGGCGTTTCAATATCTTCCCTTTGGGAACATTCATCCCCTAATTTTAAAGAAATATGCATAAGAGAAGTAAATATGAAGCTTTCAGCCCGACATGAATGCAACAAATGCACTTAAACATCATTTTAAAAAAGTCTCAACATGAATATTAAAAATCACCATAAACTTGTTATCATGAACATGAATGCATAAAAATGACATAACAACTGAAACTTAGAACTTGAAATCATAGATGAGACTGAAGTTATTAGCTTAGACTTTAATATAGTAGATGAGGTATGGATATCACTTTTTAATATCTGCCTCGGCTTTCCATGTGGCACTTTTAACTTGTTGATTCCTCCAAAGGACCTTGACGAATGTTACATCTTTATTCCTCAATATTTTCACTTATCTATCTAATATCACCACCGAGACCGCCTCATAGGCCATATTATCCTCCATAACACCCACAACCTCTGAGGGCAACTATAGCATTTGGGTCACCCACACACTTTCTCAACATCGACACATGAAAGATCGGATGAACCATGTTCATATCCATAGGCAACTTCAATTTATAATCAACTTTACCAATTCTCCTCAAAATTCTAAAGGGACCCACAGACCTTGGACATAATTTCCCTTTCTTGCCAAACCGGACCATACACTTCATGGGTGAGACTTTCAAGTAAACCCAATCACCAACCTTAAACTTAAGATCTCTTCTCCTCACATTGGAGTAGGACTTTTGCCTACTTTGAGCCCTCTTCAATCTCTCCCTTTCTAGCCTCACCTTCTCCAAAGCTTCAATAACCAAATTCAGGCCTAAGTAAGTCATTCCCCCATATCAAACCACCCAACCGGGGATCTACAACACCTACCATAAAGAGCCTCAAAGGGAGACATGTCAATACTAGAATGGTTGCTATTATTGTAGGAAAACTCAATAAGTGGAAGATGTTCATACCAACTATCCTTAAACTCAAAAACACCATCCCTAAGCATATCTTCAAGAGTTTGGATAGTCAGTTCGGCTTGGTCATCCGTGTGAGGATGAAGAGTCATGCTAAGCTTGACCCTAGTACCAAGACCCCTTTGGAATGACCTCCAAAAATAAAAAGTGAATTGAGCACTATGATCAGAAAAGATAAACAAGCGCACCCCATGCATGTCGCAATCCAATCCTAGGGCCTAGACGTGACCGGTTAATCGGGAACCCAAAGGAACCCCAAACAAGCTTATAGCATATAATTACCCATCCTTGGTCGTGGAAGCAATAAAAATGACAATAAGACATAAGCATAATCAAGGGGAATTGAGACTAAGGATAAACTTCCATATTATAAACATCAAGAACAAGAGAGTCAAGGCTCATAGCATAGATACATAACATGTCCAACAACACCTCTACTACATAGATAAAAGTGAGGCCAAGATGAGTAACCGGACTCACCTTCACAATCAATACATAACCAAAAGTAAGATAGTCTTAATACATAGCAAGATAGCAAAAGAAACATCCCCGAAATGGACGACTCGCCAACAAATTTGAAGGACAACTGAACTAGCCATGTGGAGGAGAAGGATGATCAAGTGGTACACTTGTTTCTACATGGTGACATCACGTAGGCATAGAGTATGCATTAGTACGTTTGAATGTACTAAGTATGTAGGATGCAATGGTAACAAGGGATAGGAAATATAATCAAAATGCATAATTATAAGCAAAGGATAGGCAAACACCAATATGACATGCATGATCAATGCTTAAGGTAAAACATTTTTATAAATCATGATCAAGAAATGTAAACTCAATATGGAATACATACTCAAATGATTCTTACCAACCTTCATGAAATGAGCCAAGTGGCCCCCACTCACCTTACGGTATAACTTTTTTAGAGAGTATTACCAGTACTCCTACCATAAGTCATGGACTTTTTGATAGGTAGTATAAGACGTCCCCTACATTACAATATAATCTTTTGGGTAGGAGCCCTGGTTCATTCTACCTTATAACATGGTCCTTTCGATAGAATGTCCATACCTTATGATTTGAGCTTTTTGGTGGAAACCATTAGTTTTTCTACCTTATAGCATGGTCTTTTCGATAAAGTGCCCATATCTTACAATATGATCTTTCTGGTAGGAGCTATTAGTCATTCTAACTTACAGCATGGCCTTTTTGGTAGGATGTCCATACCTTACGATATGTGAATTTCATAATAAATAAGAACCATGAGTAAATCAACTTTAAATCATATAATTTTAGGTGAAAGGGAGATTGGGCATCACGGGTGAAAGGAACACATGAAAGAAACCCACATACCTTATCTTTTGAAGAAACCTTGAAGAAGATTAGAATGGAGATTTGAAGCTTGATTGAATTCCTCATGATCCGGAGAGGGTTTTGGCACTTGAATTTGAGCGAAATATAAGACTAATTGTTTGAATGAGTATTGCAAAATGTCTTGGGTGATATAAGGGCGAAATAAGGCTAAGTATAGGTATTTTCACGTATGGAAACACTTAGGTCAAAGGCTTAAAAGTCCTGGACCAAACTTGAAAAACTAGACAGGATTTACGCTGAGGCGCATCATGCTTGCAACACGCTAACCTCACTGGAATTCGTTACATTGAAATTTGAAATTATGAATCGTTCACTCCAAAATCAGGGCTAGACCCTTTCCCTCCTGAAATCATCACTGAATTTTGAGATATATGGAAATTACAATTTCAAGCACTTTCGAGGCACATTTTCGGGCACTTTTGGGCGTCGTTATGATATCTTCCCCTTGGGAACATTCATCCCTGAATATTAAAGAAACGTGCATGAGAAGAATAATCATGAAAAAATTATCCCCAACAAGAATGCAACAATACAGTTAACACACGATTTTCAAAATATCAACATAAGTGACAAAAATCATCATGAACTTCTTAACATAAACATGGATGCATGCAAATGACATAGGGTCTAAAACATAAGTCTTGGAATCATGAAAGTACTTGACACGTCATCATGAAATTGAATATAAATGAAAGAGATATAGATATTGTTTCTCCATGCCCGCTTCGTCTCCCCAAGAGACACTTCGCCTTCATGATTCTTCCAAAGGGCCTTAACAAACACCATATCCTCATCAACCAACTTTTTCACCCTTCCATCTAATACCTCCACCGGGACCTCTTCGTAAGCCAACTTATCCTCCACAACACCCACAACCTTAAGGAATTCTATAGCACTAGAGTTGCCAACACATCCCTTCAACCTAGAAGCATGAAAAACCGAACAAACCACACACATATACATAGGCAATTACTATCCATATGCAACCTTACTATAAGACCCTACACCTTATACTACTAGTACAATTCAAATGAAACATGACATGGTTTGGGCGAATTGACGCTAATTTTCAAAAAGTGCTTGAATCTCACGTTAATGGGCAATATGTACGTTTAACGCTTAAGAGGGTCGAGTGAATACACATTTTGTGTTGAATTGAGGAGATTATAGCCTTATAATAAAGTAAGAGAATTGAGGTGCTTGTAGGACTTAGAAGCTAGCAGGTGAGTCACCTACTTGCTTAGCTTAAATCGCTAACTAAACGGAGATGAGGCTCGACGTCGAAATTGTCCAAGTTCGATTATGAATAAAGTCTGTGTTAATGGTGTACATTTGGCCCATGTTTGAGTATCATAAATGGACTACATTTTAATCCCAATAAGTATAATAAAAAGGGCCCAAAACTAAGTAAGTGAAAGTTGGAAAGTAGGCAGCCCAAGTCCATTAAGTTGGTGCTCCAAAAGGGCCCAAGTTTAAGGGCCAAGTTGGTGGATAAGAAACATGATAATGTGTAGTATATGATGGTCAAAATTTCAATAGAATGTCGGCATAATATCTCTTTATAAAGGGCTCCAAAGCAGCTCCCAAAGGTCATTTCTCAACTTGACCTCACAAAAATCAGATTTGCTCTCTACATTTCCTCTCAACTATTCTCAACTTTGTGAAGCAACCAAACGACTCTTTTAGGGTTTTTAAGAATACTATAAACCTTTAAGATAAATTTAAGTAATTATAGTTATGTATTTAGTATATTTTCATCATGAAAAACAAGAAAGGGATGCTAGTTACACTTGCTGAAATCTGTTGGACAGATTCTGTGCAGAAAGTTGCTGCACATTTTCCTTTTGTTTTGGTGATTTTTCTATGGTTTTTAAGTTATATTATGAAGAACTCTTGGTGTTATTAACATGGTTTGAGTTATAAACATCACCCTAAGGTTGCTGCCCTGTTTTTGGTTTCATTTAACAAGCGCGTTTTATCGAGTTATTTTAAGCGTCATGTTGATTGGAACTTGCGGGCTGCTGTGTGTAAAGCTATTAGCTCACGTTGTTCATGACTTCTTAAGTGCTATTAAAGTACAGTTTGAGGTCTTTTTATATGTGTAAATTTTTCTGTAGCAGTTTGGTTAAGGTTGGAATAGATTTGAAGTTGTCAACGTCAAAATGTAGCGAAGGAAGGTATCGTTATGCTCTCTATTTTTAGATTATGTGGAATTGTGATGTGTTGTGCTTTGTGGGATGTTATAAGGATGTTATGGACCTAAAATAGGCTGTACATGATGTGTACATGCTAATGTGTATTATAAAATACGATTAGGGGCAGAAACGTTAAAGGAATACACCCGGGTTTATGAACGCCCGCTTGCTACCCATATATTATTTTCGTATGTGATTGGGATGCCAAGGTGTGTCTATTGGCTATTAATGCTACTTTTATCCCCGATTATGTTGTATATAAGTATTTGGACAAATGAAAGGTTATCTTGAGATAGTAATGAGGTTATACAACGAGGTATGCAAGGTTCTTTGATTTCGTATCACTTGGCATGAAACATAGCTCTCTCCTTGGTACATAAAGGCATTCACCAACTTGACACAACTATTAACCATGTCTACACTCTTGTACATATTCATATGATTCCATACATAGTCACCTTTAATACTGCATACATGCTTGGATACCAAGTTATATGAGTTCTTGTTACTAAATAAAGTTCACAAGTTATTTCATTTCATATGCATTTTATTATTTACGTAACATACTTTTTTCATTGTCATGTTGTCTTGTGTGATTATCCACATGTCACATGCTACGTATATAGTCCTACAGCGTCAATATTATGATCACGAAAAGAATCATCTCAAAGGTAATTGAAAGATAAAGTATACAGTTTCTGATAGGTGGTTGCCCAAGGGGGTTGAGTATAACCTAGCCAGGGACGATCCTATCGGGGGGTAGACCGAGGGGTTGAGTATAACCTAGCCAGGGTTGAACTCAATATAGTTTCACCACTAATCAGTTGATCATTTGTTTTGCAGCTATGCACATATTATACAATAAAGGTAAAGTAATATAAAGGACATAAAGTACAAAATTCCACAATATAACTAAGGGTGGTCCATATTCTGCCACAGATACATAGTTTCACTTGATTTATTACTTTATATAAAGTATGTCCTACCTTACATACTCAGTACATTATCTCGTAAAGATGTCCCTTACGGGGGACCTACATGTCATGCTGCAGGTAAAGGTGCTAGTAATCTCCCCAGTAGAAGTACAGGATAGTCAGCTATTATCACCAAGCTCGAGGTGGCTTTGGGGCTTTGTATATGTCTAGAGCTTATGTATTTTGATTGCACAGTTTGTTGAGGCAGGGCCTGTCCTGACCCTTGTCAGAGGTTTTTCTTTATTTAGAGTCTTTATAGACTATGTAAAGTAAAGATTGGTCATGACTCGTACTTTAAATATCGTGGCCCCAATGGCCTAGTCATATGTACTCCCTTTTGACTTGTTATCACTGTTTATCTTCTTAAAGGCATGTTAAATCCAGAAACCCCTTATAGTATGTATAGAAAGCGCATATTTACAGGTTGGTTCTCCCGAGCCTTATCGACAACGGGTGTCAGTCCGCCTTAATGGGACTTTGGGGTATGAGAGTGGATCATCCTAGGGAGTCTACAAAGCTGTGTCTATGTAGAATATTATTTATCGATGTGTTGTGCACCACAGTTATAAGCAAGAGGCTACGTGGCATTTAGGAGTTGTTACTTTCTTTCCGTTCTTTAGATCGTACCATAAAGTCAAGTGTAATAGATGCTTTATGTCTATTTCCTAAATTGTTTTGTACAACAAGTATGCCAGAAACAAGGCAGAATAAAGGTAAAAGGAAGGAAATAGAAGTGGAAGTTGGTATACCCAGCCAGGTAAGACAGCAAAATGATATTCGAGAGGAGTCCTTACCACAGACTTCTCCAACTTCTCCAGTTCCTAATGAACTAGAGAGTAGTGAAATTCCCCAGAGCCACCTATTTGTGTTACCATGCAAGATCTGAGAAATGCAGTCCAACTATTGACCTGTATAGTTGCTGGTCAAGGTCAAAGGCAGGAAGGTCCAGTTATGGGTACAGGTGGTACAAATAGGGCAATTGGTACCAGGATATGTGATTTTCTTAATTTGGACCCTCCAACCTTCACTGAGTCAAATCCTAATGAAGACCCCTAGGACTTTATTGATCAGATTCAGCATACTTTAGATGTTATGCACGTGAGAGGTGCAGAAGCAGTCGAGTTAGCAACATATAGGTTGAAGGGTGTGGCTATACTATGGTATGAAGCTTGGAAATAATCTAAGGGTATGGATGCACCTCCAACTACCTGGAAAGAGTTCAGAGAGGCATTTTTTGACCATTATTTACCATTAAAGATCCGAGAGGATCGTGCAAATCAATTCCTGAAAATTCACCAAGGGAATATGAGTGTGAGGGAGTATAGCCTTCAGTTTAATTCCCTGGCAAGGTATGCTCCTAATGTGGTTGCTACAATGGCAGATAGAGTTCACCGATAAGTAGACAGGTTGGATGCGTATCTAGTAAGAGACTGCACCATTGCTTCCTTGAACAAAGATATGGACATAGCAAAAATGCAGGCATTTGTACAGAAATTGGAGGATCAGAGGTATAAGAGAAGAACATAAGAGTTGGAGAGGGGGCAAGCTATAAGAGCCAGATCTATCGGGCTGTTTACACCACCCCAAAGTGATCTTAGGCCTTGGTTTTCTAATAGACCACCTAGGCTATCATTCTCCAACACTATAGTAAGTGCTCCACCACAACTTCAAGGGCCTAGAAGTAATCAGTTTGGTCAACAAGGTGAGCGACAGGGTACATGGACAACAAGATATTCAGCAGGACAGCAAATGACACCTAGCCAACCTTGTAAACAATGGGATGGAGTCATCTGGGTATATGTTATGTTGGGACAAATGTTAGCTATTTGTGGGGTATGCTAGGGCATAGGATAAGGGATTGCCTAAGGAGACATATGGATGGTATGGCACAATCTATTAGGTCAACTGTTATATTATCATCATCAGTTTCTCCAGTAGGTAGGGGTCAACAAGCACTTATGGGTCATAGTAGAGGTGTTAGAGGGACAGCTAGCTCTAGTGGGGTCCAAAATTGCACTTATGCACTAGGGAGTCGACAGAATTTCCAAGCTTCACCTGATGTGGTTATAGGTACATTATCCATCTTTTCACATAAGGTATATGCATTAATTGACCCTGGTTCTACACTATCATTCATCACTCCACTAGTTGCTAGAAGCTTAAGAGAACACCCACATATTTGAGCAAACCATTTGAAGTGTCTATACCAACCGGTGAATCCATTATGGCTAGAAGGCTTTATTATGATTGTGTAGTAACTGTTTGTGGTCGTGACATATTGGACAACCTTATTGATTTAGAAATGGTAGAATTTGATATTATTATGGGTATGGATTGGTTAGCTTCTTGCTATACCATTGTGGATTGTCGAACTAAGAGAGTGTATTTTCACTTTCCAAATGAGGAAGTTCTTGAATGGAAAGGCAATGTTGGGGCACCAAGGGGTATATATATCATTTAGTAGAGTAAAGGATATAGAGACAGAATCACCAACTCTTCAGTCAATTCCAGTAGTGAATGAATTTGTTGATGTGTTCCCTGAAGAACTCACAGGCTTACCTCCTGAACGAGAAATAGATTTTGGTATTGACTTACTTCCAGGCACTCAACCTATTTCTATCACTCCTTATAGAATTGCTCTAGCAGAATTGCCTGAATTGAAAGAGCAGTTAAAAGATTTACTAGATAATGGTTTTATAAGGCCTAGTGTGTCCCCTTAGGGTGCACCAGTGTTATTTGTACGCAAAAAGGATGGCACCTTGAGAATGTGTATCGATTATTGACAATTGAATAAGTAGACAATTAAGAATAGATATACCCTCCCCAGGATTGATGACTTATTTGATTAGTTACAGGGTGCCAAATGCTTTTCAAAAACTAATTTCAGATCAGGTTATCACCAAGTGAGGGTGAAGGAGCAAGATATACCCAAGACAGCTTTTAGAACACGCTATGGTCACTTTGAATTTTTTTATGTCATTTGGGCTAATGAATGCGCCAACAGTTTCTATAGATCAGATGAACAGGGTATTTAAACCCTTCTTGGATGTGGTATTGATAGTATTTATAGATGACATTTTGGTATATTCGAGATCATAAGAGGACCATGCATATCACTTGCGACAGGTGTTACAGGTTCTTCATGATCGACAGTTGTATGCCAAGTTTTCTAAATGTGAATTTTTTTCTAAAATCAATAGAATTCTTGGGTCATATTATGTCTGATAAGGGAATAAGTGTTGATTCACAAAAGATAGAGGCTGTGAAAGATTGGCCAAGACCAACAATACCCACAGAAGTTCGGAGCTTCCTAGGCTTGGCAGGCTATTACAGGAGGGTTGTTGGAGGTTTTTCTTCTATTTCTGCACCTCTAACAAAGCTTACACATAAGGCAACCAAGTTACAATGGAATGAAGCGTGTGAAAGAAGCTTCTAGGAACTGAAAAAATAAGCTAACTTCTACACTTGTGCTAGTACTTCCAGAAGGTACTGAGGGGTATGCAGTGTATTGTGATGCTTCAGTAGTTAGCCTAGGGTGTGTACTGACACAGAATGGTAGGGTAATTGCTTATGCATCCAGATAGCTACGACCCCATGAGAAAAACTATCCAAGTCACGATCTTGAGCTAGCAGTAGTTGTGTTTGCTCTAATAATATGGTGCCACTATTTGTATGGGGTCCATGTCAAGGTATATACTGATCATAAGAGCCTACAGTACATCTTTAAGTAAAAAGACCTAAACTTGAGATAGTTGAGATAGCTAGAGATAATAAAGGATTACGACATTGTTATACTATACCATCAAGGGAAGGCAAATGTGGTACCCGATGCTTTGAGTCATAAGGCAATTATGAATACTAGTGATCAAGCTATGGTAAGACAAGGATTGACTAAGGACCTACGTCAGCTATCCAGTTTGGGGGTTCGCCTTCTTGAGACTCCAAAGGAAGGGGTTATTATGTATAATGTTGTGGAGTCTTTATTGGTAATGGAGGTGAAATAAAAATAGTTCAAGGATCCTGTTCTATGATAGGTTACGAAAAAGGTGAGTCAGGGTACCATAAAAGTCTTTGACCTTGCACAAAATGGAGTATTATACTATCAGAATAGATTATGTGTGCCTGATATTAATGGCTTAAGAAGGAGGATAATGGAAGAAAGACCATCATTCTCGATACTCTATCCACCCAGGATCAACTAAGATGTACCATGACCTAAAGGGAATGTTCTGGTGGGGAGGCATGAAAAAGGACATTGCAAAATTTTTAGCTCAATGTCCAAACTACCAACAAGTGAAAGTAGAACACCAAAAGCCAGGAGGTTATATGCAATGTATTGAGCTTCCAACATGAAAGTGGGATATGATCAATATGGATTTTGTTACAGGTTTACCTCGCTCATCTCAAAAGTTTGACTCTATATGGGTAATAGTTGTCAAACTCACAAAGTTAGCACACTTCTTGCCATTGAGGAGTGATTATACAGCTGAAGAACATGCGAAGCTATACCTTAAAGAGATAGTCAGGCTACATGGAGTCCCAATCTTCATTATATCTAATCGAGGAGCTCAATTCACTGCAAAATTTTGGAAATCCTTCCAACGGAGTTTAGGAACACAAGTGAAGTTGAGTATAGCATTCCACCCTCAAACAGATGATCAAGAAGAACACACTATTCAGACACTTAAAGATATGTTACGAGCTTGTGCATTGGACTTTAAAGGTAGTTGGGGGACCATTTGCCACTTATTGAGTTTTCGCATAATAATAGCCACCATGCGAATATCAAGATGGCACCTTATGAAGCTTTGTATGGAAGGAAGTGTAGATCACCAATTAGATGGTTTGAAGTGGGGAAACCACCTTATTTGGGCCAGATCTAATACAACAAGCCATAGAAAAAGTTAAGGTAATATAACAACGACTAGAAATAGCCCAAAGTCGGCAAAAATCATATACGGATGCTAAGAGAAGAGGACTAGAATTTTCAGTAGGTGATTGGGTATTGTTAAAGGTGTCTCCAATGAAAGGGGTTATGAGATTTGGTAAGAAGTAAAAACTGAACCCATGTTACATAGGGCCATATAAGATTATTAAAAGGTTCGGGCAGGTTGTATATAACCTAGAGCTACCCCAAGAGCTTTCAATGGTTCATCCAGTTTTTAATGTCTTAATGCTTCGAAAATGCATAGGTGACCCATCCTGTATCTCTCCTATTGAGGATGTGCAGGTTACAGAAGATCTCACCTATGAAAAGGTACCTATTGCTGATATAGATCGTCAAGTTAAGAAGCTAAGGAACAAAGAAATAGCTTCAGTTAAAGTACTTTGGATGAACCAACAGGCAAAAGAGATAACATGGGAGGCTGAGCACATGATGATATCAAAGTACCCTTACTTATTTGAAGCTAAAGAGGAAGTACAACATGAAGAATTGGGACACTAATAAGTACATATGATTGAATACTTAATGTGTTGTCAAAAGTTTGTGTAAGTACAGGTTTAAACTTGGTTAAGCTATCTAATTCTGCTAACATTTGAGGATGAATGTTCCTAAGGGGGTAGGATGTAACACCCCACACCTTACACTACTAGTATAATTCAAATGAAACATGAATGGTTTGGATAAATTGACGCTAATTTTCAAAAAGTGCTTGAATCTCGCATTAATGGGCTATACGTGCGTTTAACGCTTAAGAGGGTCGAGTCAATACACGTATTGTGTTGAATTGAGGAGATTATAGATTTAAAATGAAGTAAGATAATTGAGGTGCTTGTAGGACTTAGAACCTAGCAGGTGAGTCACCTACTTGCTTAGCTTAAATTGCTAACTAAACGAAAACGAGGCTCGACGTAGAAATTGTCCAAGTTTGATTATGAATAAAGTTGGTGTTAATGGTGTAAATTTGTCCCATGTTTGAGTATCATAAATGGACTACATTTTCATCCAAATAAGTATAATAAAAAGGGCCCAAACACCTCACAATATACTTAGTAAATTGGACCCAAAACTAAGTAAATGAAAGTTGGAAAGTAGGCAGCCTAAGTCCATCAAGTTGGTGATCCAAAAAGGCCCAAGTTTAAGGGACAAGCTAGTGGATAAGAAACTTGATAATGTGTGTTATATGATGGTCAAAAGTTCAATAGAAGTTCGGCATAATAGCTCTTTATAAAGGGCTCCAAAGCAGCTGCCAAATGTCATTTCTCAACTTGAACTCACAAAAATCAGATTTGCTCTCTATATTTCTTCTCAACTTTTCTCAAATTTGTGAAGCAGCCAAACGACTCTTTTAGGGTTCATAAGGAGCCTATAAACCTTTAATACAAATGTAAGTAATTATAGTTGTGTATTAAGTATAGTTTCATCATGGAAAACAAGAAAGGGATGCTAGTTACACTTGCTGAAATCTGTTGGACAGATTTTGTGCAGAACGTTGCTGCACATTTTCCTTTTATTTTGGTGATTTCTCTATGGTTTTTAAGTTATATTATGAAGAGAACTTGGTGTTATTAAAATGTTTTGAGTTATAAATATCACCTTAAGATTGCTGCCCTGTTTTTGGTTTCATTTAACAAGCGCATTTTATCGAGTTATCTTAAGCATCATGTTGATTCGAACTTGCGGGTTGTTATGTGTAAAGATATTAGCTCTCGTCCTTCATGACTTCTTAAGTGATGTTATAGTACTATATTAGGTCTATTTATATGTTTAAAGGTTTCTAGAATAGTTTGGTTAAGGTTGGAATAGGTTTGGAGTTGTCAACGTCGAAATGTAGTGAACGAAGGTAACATTATGCTGTCTATTTTTAGATTGTGTGGAATTGTGATGTATTATGCCTTGTGGGCTGTTGTAAGGCTGTTATGGACTTAAAATCAGCTGTACATGATGTGTATGTACATACTAATATGTATTAGAAAATACGATTAGGGGAGGAAAGATTAAAGGAATACACCGGGGTTTATGAACACCCGCTTGTTGCCCGTGTATTGTTTTCGTATGTGATTGGGATGCCAAGGTATGTCTATTGGCTATTTATGCTAGTTTTACCCCCTATTATGTTGTAGATAAGTATTTGGATGAAGTTAAGGTTATCTTGAGATAGTAACGAGGTCATACAACGAGGTATGTAAGGTTATTTAATTTCGTATCACTTGGCATGAAACATAGCTCTCTCTTTGGTACAAAAAGGCATTCACCAACTCCGACACAACTATTAACCATGTCTATGCTCTTGTACATGTTCATATGATTCCATACATAGTCACCTTTAAAACTGCATACATACTTGGATACCAAGGTATATGAGTTCTTTTTACTAAATAAAGTTCACAAGTTGTTTCATTTCATATGCATTTTATTATTTACGTAATGTACTTTTTTCATTGTCATGTCGTCTTGTGTGATTATCCACATGTCACATGATATATAGATAATCCTATAGATTCAATATTATGGACACCAAAAGAATCATCTCAAAGGTAATTAAAAGATAAAGTATACTGTTTCTAATAGGTGGTAGCCCAAGGGGGTTGAGTATAACCTTGCCAGGGACAATCCTATTGGGGGGTTAGACTGAGGGGTTGAGTATAACCTAGCCAGGGTCGAACCCGATATAGTTTCACCACTAATCAGTTGGTCATTTGTTGTACAGCTGTGCACAGATTATACAAAGGACATAAAGTATAAAATTCCACAGTATAACTAAGGGTGGACCATATTCTGCCACAGATACATAGTTTCACTTGAGTTATTACTTTATATACAGCATGTCCTGCCTTACATAATCAGTATATTATCTCATACTGACATCCCTTATGGGGGACCTGTATTTTATGCTGCAGGTACAAGTGCTAGTAGATCTCCCCAGTAGAAGTACAGGATATTCAGCTGTTATCACCAAGCTCTAGGTTGCTTCGGGGCTTTGTATATGTCTAGAGCTTATGTATTTTGATTGCACAGTTTGTTGAGGCAGGGCCTGTCCTGACCCTTGTCAGATATTTTTCTTCATTTAGAGGCTTTGTAGACTATGTAAAGTAAAGTTTGGTCATGACTCGTACTTTAAATACTGTGGCCCCAATGGCCTAGTCATATGCACTCCCTTTTGACTTGTTATCACTGTTTATATTCTTAAAGGTATGTTAAATGCAGAAACCCCTTATAGTATTTATAGAAAGCGCATAGTTACAGGTTAGTTCTCCCTAGCCTTATCGGCAATGTGTGCCAGTCCGCCCTAACGGGACTTTGGGGCGTGCCACTTACCAATCTTCCTCTACATTCTATAAGGACTCATGACCACAAACTCATTAGTCAACCATAAACACACATATCCCACTTGGTACCAAAAACGACCATCTCTCCCTTGGAAGACAACCTCTATTCCACCATCCCTCACCAAGACCTCCAACTCTATCAAGAAGAAAATCAAAGCATTATTTAACTAGACCCCTCCAACCATAGAAGATTCGGAACCATCAAAACCACTACACCGCTACTCTCATACTCACCTAACTTAGTCAACTGGTGAACTACTCCAACCACCTTCTTGTTATCTTCCATTTGCACCATCATATTTAACAAACAACCTGTCACCCCCACAACTTGCAACACTATGCCCAAATGATTCACAAGCTCTAATTAAATCAATGCAACATCACTAAAGACCACCACAAACATGTGATGGTAGGGTTTTAGGACCCTATTCATGAAACCCATAAACATAGTTGGTGCATAAGACAAAAAAAAACTCCACCAATACCCAAAAATACACTCCTAGACCAAAGGACACCTAGGGACATCACCTACCCTCATCCTCACTCTGGACAAAACTTGAACCACAATTCAATCTTAAAGAAGTGACTATCCCATTGTGGTTGACCAAATCAATTGTCTATCCCTAGTCATCATAATTACAATCTTACAGGCCCTACACTCATAAGAAGCGTAATTTGCATATAGCAAAACAACCTCAAGACCTCTGATCCATCAACCAAATTCAACCAAGATCACGAGACAAGACTTTATTCAACAAAAACATAGAGCAACCCTTATAAGCCTTTCTAGCACCAGTAGACCCACATAATAAAATCTTACTAGTACAAAGGAATAAGAAAAGAAATGCCAACCCCCGAAACTATCAAAGCATGCATAGGAATAATCAAGGAAAATCTCTAACTTATCAGTAGCATCATCAGGCATCTCATCCCTTTCTAGCCTTCTTTGAAGAACATAAAACCTATTACCTCTTGTAGCATCCCCTTGCTCAACATAACCATTTTTACCTTTGTTTTGAGCATATGGGTATTCTGGGATTTTGTGGCCCATGTCACCATAACCAAAGCATATATCCATGTTTCCCCAACATGTACCACCATGTTTCCTTCCATATTTTGGGCATCTAGGACCAGTCACCCCATCATCTCCTTGAGCCCTTCAGTTTGGCGCCCCATACTTAACAACCCTCTAGCTTAGAGCATCGTCGAATTCTAGACCTTGGGAGCCACCATCCAAATGAGCCATCTTAGACTTATTACACCTGGTTTTCCTCAACTTGACCCCCTCCATTTGCTTGGAATAAGTCATCAAGTGGGACAAATCCATATCTTTAATTAACATAGTGGATCGGTATTCTTCATTCACCAAGTCGTAGACACCCATCATGAACTAGTTCATCCAAGCCCTTGATTCGGCTACCAAGGGAGAAGCATACTTAGAGAGTTGGTTGAACTTAAAGGCATACTCCCTCACACTTATTGACCCTTGTCTCAAATTTAAGAATTCTACCACTTTGGCTACCCTAAGCTTAAGAGGAAAGAATCAATTAAGAAAGGCCACCTTGAACTCTTCCCATAGAACCACATTGTTGGATCCCTTCTCCTTCCTCCATTGATTGTACCATATGTGTGCTACCCCTTCGAGTTGGTAGGCCGCCAACTCCGTGATATATTCCAACCTAACACCCATGATGGCCAATACCTTATAATTCTAATCAATAAACTCTTATGGATCTTCATCCACCTTTGACCTATAGAACTTAGGTGGACTCATCCTCATGAATTCTCTTACCCGAGAAGTCGGTGTAGGAGCATGAGGGGCTTAGACCCCTTGATTGACTTAGTTGGCTATAAGTTGTGCAAACAAAGTGAGACCCTCCTAAAGCTCTTCATTAGTCGATTGTCCCTCAGGAGCATAAGCTCCTCTTCCTCTTGGGTTACAAATGATAAACTAGCATGGCAAAGAACAATTGTTAGGGGAAAAAACTTACTTCAACTCTATAGCATGGTTTAGAAATGAAGAAGGGAAATATCTCCTATAGCATCTCATAGCCTCCTACTCATAGTTGTGGTTCGTAACACAACCATAAATAAGACTTAATCGATGTGGGGTGTTGGACTCCGAGGATATAACAACCTAGTGCTCTAATACCACATTTGTCGTGATCCAAGCATAGGGCCAAGATGTGACCGGCAAACAGGGAACCCAAAGGAACCGCAACACGCCTTATAGCATATTATTACACATCTTTGGGCGTAGAAACAATAAAAATGACAATAATAGACAAGCATAATCAAGAGGAATTTGGACTAAGGGTAAACTTCCATATCATAAACATCAAGAACAATAGAGTCAAGGTTCATAGCATAGATACATAACATGTCTAACAACACCTCTACTACATAGATAAGAACTGGGGCCAAGACAAGTAACCGAGCTCACCCTCATAGTCAATACATAACCTAAAGAAATATAGTCTTAATACATAGTATGAGAGTATAAGAAACATCCCTGAAATAGAGAATCACCAACAAGGTTGAAGGATAATTGAATTAGCCACGTGGAGGAGGAGGAGGATCAAGCGTTACACCAGTTCCTACATGGTGACATCATGTAGGCAGAGAGTATGCATTAGTACATTTGAATGTACTAAGTATGTAGGATGCAATGCTAGAAGGTATAGGCAACATAATCAAAATGTATAATTATAAGCAAAGGACAGGTAAACACCAATATGACATGCATGATCAATGTTTAAGGTAAAACATGCTTGTAAATCATGATCAAGGAATGTAAGCTCAATATGGAATACATACTCAAACCCCTCTTACCAACCTTTATGAAATAAGACAAGTGGCCTCGACTCACCTTACGATATAACCTTTTTTGAGAGTGTTACCAATACCCCTATCGTACGACATACTCTTTTGGATAGGTAGTATGAGACGTCCCCTACTTTACGATGAATCTTTTAGGTAGGAGCTGTGGTTCATTCTACCTGACGGCATAGCCTTTCCAATAGAATTTCCACACTTAACAATATGATCTTTTTTATGGAAACCATCAGTCTTTCTACCATACGGCATGGCTTTTTCGGTAGAGTGCCCATACCTTATGATATAATCTTTTTGGTAGGAGCTATTAGTCATTCTACCTTACGGCATGGCCTTATTAGTAGGATGTCCATACCTTATGATATGATCTTTTCAGTAGGAATCATTAGTAATTCTACCTTATAGCATGACCTTTATGGTAGAAATCATAGAGCTAGCTCATCAAACCATTATATTTCAAGCATCAAGGGAGGGCCTCCTCCCTTTTCTCAAGTACACAACAACCATAGGAACCCAACAATCTACTTGCAACACCATAGATACTTTTTCATGAAAAAAATTCATATAAACATTACCATCATCATCATAAAGTCATTCAATTCATAAGACATGCACTAGACTTTCAATTACTCAAGAATCCATAACTGGACATTTTATCAAACACATAGAGGTTGTGTAGTGGTAGTGTAAAACCATGCAATTCAAGAGTAAAATCATGATAGTAAATTCAATTTAAAACCTTCAAAATAGATACTTGGTAACACCGTCAACCAATCTACATCAAGATCCTTCATCAATTCCCACAATAGGGCATACATTCATAGCTCCAAACATAGTAAAATACAGTCCCAATTTCATAAACCCCAACATAGTGTGTAGTGAATTTCTTAATAAATAAGACCTTGAGTAAATAAACTTTAAATCATATAATTTTAGGTAAAAGGGAGCTTGGACATCACTACTTAAAGGAACCTGTGAAATAAACCCACATACCATAGCTTTTGAAGAAACCTTGCAGAAGATTGGAGATGGAAACTTGAAGCTTGGTTGAATCCTTAAGATCCGGAGAGGGTTTGGCACTCGAATTTGACAGAAATATAAGACTAAGTGTTGAATGAGTATTGGAAAATGTCTTGGATGATATGAGGGCGAAATAAGGCTAAGTATAGATATTTTTATATGTGAGAACACTTAGTCCCAAGACGTAAAAGTCTTGGACTGAACTTGAAGAACTGGACAGGATTTACATTGAGGAGCATCGCGCCTGCAACGCGCTAACCTCATTGGAATTCGTCACTTTGAAATTTGAAATTATGAATCATTCGCTCTAAAATCAGGGTTAGACCCTTTTCTTCTATAAATAGGACCCTCTAAACAAGATATGAAGTCGGATTTCCGGTATCATGAATAGATTTTGAGATATATGGAAATGATAATTTCGAACACTTCCGAGGCATATTTTTAGGTATTTTTTGGGGTTGTTACAATGCAATCTAACCAACTCATGAATATATAACTTCGCACAATATTCGGCACCATAAGTTGTCTTACCTTGTAGAAAGTGAGCTGACTTTGCCAGCAATAACCCAAATAGAATCAAAGTGTTTCCTATTTTTAGGAAAACCAACCACAAAATTCATGTTGATCTCTTCCTACTTCCAAGTAGGAATTTCAATGTCTTAGGCTTGGCTACCTGGCTTTTGATGTTCGTCTTTCACTTATTGGCAATTACGACATTCGATTACAAACTTGGCAATATCTCACTTCATACATCTCCATCAATACACATCTCAAAAGTCTCTTGACATCTTTGTGGAACTGGGGCTTAATAGAATAGGATGAATTATGAGCCTCTTTCAAAATCAACTCCCTCAAGTAATCAACATTAGGTAAATATAACCTTCCTTGGTAACTAGGGATACCATCTCCCCCTTGGGAGAAATCCTGCACTTTACCATCCTTTACCAAGGGCCTTCAACTCTAGCAAGGTGGCATCAAGGTCTTGTTTTGACTTGACTTCCTCAATCAAAGAAGATTTGGAACCATCAACAACCACCACATCACCATTTTCAACTTCATTCAACCTAACCCCTAACCTAGCTAATCAGTGAACCTCTCTAGCCACTTCCTTGATACCAACATCAATATGAGTTAGGCTGCCCATAGACACTCTACTTAGAGCATCGGCCACAACATTAGGTTTGCCGGGATGATAGTGCACACTTATGTCATAATCCTTAAGAAGTTCTAACCACTTTTTTTGCCTCAAGTTAAGATCATTTTTTGTAAACACATATTGGAGATGCTTATGGTTGGTCAACACATCAACATGAACCCCATATAAATAATGAGGCTATATTTTCAAAGCAAACACTACGACTGCCAATTCAAGATCATGAGCGGGATAATTTCTCCTATGCACCTTAAGTTTCCTAGCGGAATATGTTTATAACCTTACCATTTTGCATCAACACATACCCCAAACCAATCCTTGAAACATCACAATACACCACAAACCCTTCTAACCCTCCCAGTAAGTCCAAAATAGGAGCGAAGATAACCTTCTCTTTCAAGGTTTGGAAACACTTTTCACATTCATCGGTCCAAACAAATTTTGCCTTCTTTTGGGTCAACTTTGTCATAGGAAAGCAATAGAAGAGAACCTATTCACAAGTCTCTAGTAGTAACCCACCAAACCCAAGAAACTCCTAATATTTGTCAAAGTCAAGGGCCTAGGCCAATTTCTTATCACCTCGTCTTCTTAGGATCCACTTTAATAACATCACCAGACACCACATGTCCTATGAACGAAACCTCTTTCAACCAAAATTCATACTTTTTATATTTAGCAATCAACCTCTCATCCCTCAAGATTTGCAATACCACCCTGAAATGAGTCACATGTTCTTCTTCACTCTAAGAATGAATAATATATCATCAATAAAAACCACCACAAACATATCAAGGTAGGGTTTAAAGACCCTATACATGAGATCCAAAAATATTATCGGTGCATTAGTCAAGCCAAAACATAACCACAAATTCAATATGTCCATACCTAGTCCAAAATGTCATCTTGCGAATATCACACTATGTCACTCTCACTTGGTGGTACCCGTACTGTGGATCAATCTTACAAAAGTGACTAGGCTCTTGTAGTTGATAAAATAGGTCATCTACCCTTAGTAGACAGTACTTGTTCTTTATGGTGACCCTATTAAGTTCTCGTCAATTAATGAAGAATCTAAAGGAGCCATCCTTTTTCTTCACAAAAAATACTGGTGCATCCCAAGGTGACTTGCTAGGCCTTATGAAACTCTTCTCCAACAAATCCCTCAATTGATCCTTTAACTTCTTAATTCCATTGTGGCCATACGATAAGGGGGAATGAAAATATGTTGTGTATCGAGAAGAACGTCTATACTAAAGTCTATTTTCCTTTTGGAAGGAACACTGGGAAGTTCATCGAGAATGAAATCAAGAAACTTATTAACCACCGGAACCATGTCAATAGGAAGGACTTTAGAGTTAATATCCCTAACCCTCACAAGATGGTAAATGCAACCCTTAGAAATCAATTTTTTCGGCTTTAAGACAAGAAATGAATCTACCCTTGACCACCATATTACAACTTTCTCACTCAAAAATGGGATCATTGGGGAATTGGAATCTTACTTTGTGGATCCTACAATTAATGGAAGCATAATATGCATGTAACCAATCCATCCCAAGAATAATATCAAAGTCCACCATATCAAGTTCAACAAAATCACAAGAAAAGACTTTATGCAATATGAACATAGGGCAATTTCTATATACTCTTGTAGCAACAATGGATTACCAATGGCGGTATATACTTTATAAGGTTCACACTATAATTCAGGGCACACATGAAGCTTATTGGAAATAAAAAGATCAATGAAAGGAAGAGTGGCACCCGGATCTATCAATGCATACAAATCATAATAAAAAACCTTTAATATACCGGTAACAGCATAGCACTGATTATGACGTGGAACACCCGCTTGTTGGCCACCTTGAGCCCTTTGATCAACATAACCACCATGCCCTTGAGGATGACTATCCTTGCCCTTGTTTTGAACATAAGGGCAATCAACGAGCTTATGGCCTACTCTCCCATGCCCATAACACGCATTTGAATCCATCAAGCATTTACCACTATGATTTCTCATACACTTTTTGCACCTAGGATTAGTCATCCCACTATTGCCTCCTTGAAACCTTGGGTTAGGCATCCCCTCATTATCAACTCTTTTGTTTGAAGCATTAGAGGACCCTTGGCCATAAAATTTGTGACCTTGATGAAACCGTCCACCCTTAGAACCTTGAAAACCACCCTCAAAATGAACCCTCTTGGACTCCCTACTTTTTCTCTTCCTAAGCTTCTCCCCCTCAAATTGTTCGGCATATGTCATGAGCTGATACAATGCTATATTATTCACTATCATGGTGGTACGACACTCTTCATTTACAAAGTCAGACACTCCTAACACAAACTGGTTCATCCTTGATCTAAGATTGGCAACTAATTGAGGAGCATACCTGGAGAGCTTATTGAATTTGAGGGGATACTCCCTCACATTCATGAAACCTTGGTTGATGTTCATGAATTCCATCATTTTAGCCTCTCTCAACTCAATAATGAAGAATCGATTGACGATGGCAGCCTTGAAGTCCTCCTAAGAAATAACATCATGATCTCTCCTCTCCAACTTCCATTGAGCAAACCAAACTTGAGCCACATCCTTAAGTTGATGGGTTGCTAGTTTCGCCTTCTTTTCTGAATTCACCAGCATAATAGCTAGCACTTTGTACACCTTATCTATAAATTCTTGGGGGATCTTCCTCTACTTTGGACCCACGAAACTCCAAAGGGTTCATCCTTGTAAAGTCCCTTATCCTTGAGGCCGAAGTAGGAGCATGAGGATCTTGGGCCCCTTGATTCAATTGGTTGGTCATAACATTGGCCAACATAGTGATAGCATTCTGGGACTCAACTTGGGTGGCCCCTCCATTTTGAAGAGCTTGAGGAGCGAGAGGGGCCACTTGCTCCTCGGGTGTACCGGCTCTCCATAGTCTTCCTCTTGGTAGCGGTAAGATCTAAACGAACAAAAGAGCATTTTTTAGGGGGAAAGCCTTATCTTTACACCTAAAGCATGACATAGATCATGAAGAAGTGAAACATTTCCTTAAACGTTTCATAACCTCCTATTCATAATTGTGACACGCTTCACAACAATGAATAAGACTCTAATTAATGTGGGGTGTTGAATTCCAAGGACTATTATCAACCTAATAGTCTTATACCAAGCTTTCCATGACCAAAACCTAGGGCTTAGTCGTGACACGGCAAATGGGAAGTCCGGAGACAACCCAAACAAGCCTATTAGCATATCATGTACACATCCTTGGTTGCAGAAGCAAGATAAACAACAAGAAAAGTCAAATATTAACAAGGGAAGTGGGACTAAGGGAAAGTCTTTCATAATCATAGCAATATAAGGAGAGTCAAGCTCACAAACATATATATCATAGTATCCAACGACACCTTTACTAGAGAATAGAGAGGGGGCCAAGACACTTCCAGGTCTCGCACTCATAATAATAATAAGTATCCATCATAAATAACAAGTCTTAACATAGCATGAGCAAAGGTAGATTTTATCCTTGAAGTTGAGGACTCACCAAAGCATTCTTCGCGGAATCGCACTAGCTACATAGAGGAGCATGATCAATAGGAGCTCTGCTCCCTACATGGTGATATGATGTAGGCATAAAGTATGCTTTAGTACTTGTGAATGTACTAAGTATGTGGGATGCAATGTCACGAAGATATAAGTCATAATACTCAAAATGCATACATATAATCAATGGATGTAATCTCACTATGGCATGCTTAATCAATGCTTGTAATGAAACATACTTGAGGACAATCATACTAGCATATCTTGTTCAACATATTAGAGTGATATGATTAACTCATCCAAATATCTTGTACTAGAGGGTGGGGAAGTATAGTATGAGTCATTACCCCTTCTAGTAGGCATCGGATAGTACATGGCATTAAGTCATACATGAGGATAAGGTAAATGACATGTTTCATGACCCTTTCATGTAGACATTAGGTAATGAATCATAATAAGTCATACATGAGGGTAAAGTATAGAACATGCTTCATGAACCCTTCATGTAGACATTTGCCTTGTACTAGAAGGTGAGGAGTACAACATGATTCATGACCCCTTCTAGTAGGCTTCACAATTCACAAGAGCATATAACTTAGCATAAGAGCTCAATAGTTCATTCGTAGATCATAAAGACTTATCATGATTTCAATACATGCTTGGGAGCCCATAGTTATCTTACAACACTTGACCTGTAAAAATCATACAATAGCTCATCAATGACTTGAGAATTATTGTCATATAATTTTATCAACCATATGGTGGATTCTTACTACTTGTTCAAAATCATGCAACTCAAGAGTATAACAAGATGAGTAAAATCAATTCAAAATCAACCCACCAATATTGTAGTAAAACCCCTAATTTGGATATCATGGATTCCATCTCAAAATTTGATCATAGTTTATAGTTTTCAAAGCTCAAATCATGCATAATCCCAATAGACATAAATCAATTCATAGAATAAGCTTAAAATAGATATTCATGTATAATCAATCAATACTTGATAAAACCCCAACATAGTTTACATTCATAATTCATAATAAGAGATACTAATAAGTAATAATACTTAAAATCATGTAATTTTTATAAAAAGAGAAGGTTGGGCTCCGTGGGTGAAAGGACCCATAGATGAAGACCTACATACCTCAAACTTCGATTTTTGTGAGTTTGAGTTGGGGGGAAACTTGAAGGTTGAGATGGGTTTTTGAGCTCCAAAATTGAGCTTGGGGTCCTCGAATTTCAATGAGAGAATTGATAAAGTCTTGAAGAGGTTTTAGAGAGGGTTTTGTGAGTTACAAAGTTGAAAAATGGCTAAGTATGAAAAGTTTCACATTTAAATGAGCATTGGGTTATGACCCCAATGCTCTTGGATGAAATAAGAAAAAATAGGGGAAATCTTGGACTGGTCTGCGCCCCTAGCATGACGTCGACCAAATATGCCTGACAAAATACACAAGCCCGTACCTTGGGCACATTATGGCCTGGCGCAAATAGCCATATGAAATCAACAAAATTAGCAAAAAATGTTTTTGCTATGCGTCTTCTAAAATTTTGGATTATACCTTATCTCCCACTCAATTTTGCCCCCTGATCGAGAATATGAAGAATTTTTTAAATCATGCACGAATTTTGAGATATATAGAAATTATGATTATGGGGCATTTCAAAGCACATAACAGGTGTTTCAACGTCAAAGCCTTTGAAGAGTTGAAGAAGAGGTTAATCTCAGCCATATTCATTGTAGCTCCAGACTTGTCAAAGAACTTTGAAATCATGTGTGATGCAAGTGGGGCTGTGCTAGGTGTAGTATTGGGATAGTGCTTATAGATGATATTACATCCCATATACTATGCCAGTAAAGCCCTAAATACAATCAAGAAGAATTACACTATCACTATGTAAGAGTTACTTATAGCGGTCTTTGCATTAGAAAAGTTCAAGTCATATCTGTTTGGGGCCAAAGTGGTAGTTCATATGGACCACTTAGCACTAATATACTTGATGGCTAAGAAGGATGCCAAAACGAAGGTTGATGAGATGGGTGTTTCTCTTGCCAGAGTTCAACTTCAATGTCATCGATAGAAAAGGGATAGAGAATCAAGATGCAAATCACCTTTCCAGATTGGAAGATGGGGCAATAACAAAGTTCGATGATGGATTGGAGATCAAAAATTCTTTTCCAAATGAGAGAGTGTTGGCTGGATCTTGTTATTTGATACCATAGTTTGTAGACTATGCAAACTATTTAGTAAGTTATATTGCGTCGCCCGACCTAAACACACATCAATGTCGAAAGTTTATGTTTGATGTAAGGAAGTTCTTTTGGGATGACCCATACTTATTCCATGTATGTGCTGATGGATTATTCATTACTATGTTCCTGAGATTGAGATGATGAGCATACTTGAGGCATGTCACTCGTTATTGGTGGGTGGGCATCATAGTAGAGTTCAGACTGCACATAAGATCTTATAGTGTGGATATTATTGGCTCACCATCCACCAAGACGCCCATGACTATGCCATAACTTATGATAGGTGCCAAAGAGATGGTGGTTTTTCCTGCAAACATGAGTTCCCTCTAAACCCCATTATAGTGATTGAATTACTTGATGTTTGGGGGATAGAATTCATGGGAACTTTTGTTAGTTCACACAGAAACAAGTACATCTTAGTTCTTGTGGATTATGCATCAAAGTGGGTTGAGGCTATGTCTCTATCCAATAATAAGGGCAAAAGTGTAACAACATTTCTGAAAAGAACATCTTCTCAAGGTTTGGTACCCCTCGAGAAATCATCAGCAATGGAGGTTCTCACTTCTGCAATAGCCTTTTTAAGACTCTTCTTGAAAAGTATGAGGTGCAACATCGGGTGGCAACGCCTTATCTTCCTCAGATGAACGGCCAGGTGGAGGTATCTAATAGGGAAATTAAGCAAATTCTATCCAAGATTGTGAATGCAAATTAGACAGATTGGTCATGGAAGCCGGATGACACATTATGGCTATAGGGGTGATGTGTGCTTCTCGATATGGCCATAATATGTCATTTGGCTTCCATGACCACTAGTGGAACTTGAGCATAAAGCAATGTGGTCACTAAAAAAGTTGAATCTAGATTGGACTGATGCAGTAAACTCTAGGCTGAGCCAACTCAGTGAGCTTGATGAGTTTCGATTGAAGACGTATCAGAGCTTAGCCTTGTACAAAAAAAGGATGAAGCTGCAACATAATTGTTATATAGAGAACTGTCAATTCACACCTTGGGACTTGGTGCTGCTCTACAATTCAAAATTGAAGTTATTCCCTGGGAAGCTCAAATCTAGATGGATGGTCCCTTTCGAGTAGCACGTGTCTTCGATCATGGGTCTATTGAGTTGGAGAGACAAAGTGGAGGAACCTTCAAGGTAAAAGGCCAGAGAGTCAATTCATACTTTTGAAATGTGGAAGAAATAAAGATGGTGAAAGAATGGGATCTTAAGGAAGTCTGAGTACTCAAGTCGTCTATGTTATGACGCGACAATAAATTAGGCGCTACTTGCGAGGCAACCCAAGGTGGATACCGATGGTTAAGTGTCCATGTATGATTTTTTGACCCCTTCATGTCTTATTTTGCTTTGAATGTGTGCACTAGGGATAATACACATCTTTTTCGATGGGGTGTGACCAGTTATGGGATTCAGTGAAGTCTGATTAGCTTAGGTTTATAGCTACCCCATTTTTGATCTTGGGGTTTTCTTACCTGTGTTCTTTTTCCCCATGGATATTTACTTTCTATTGAACTGACATGTTTAGGATGTTTAGGTAGTATTTATAGCATATAGTACAAATATCTGTCGCATATAGCATGTTTTTGTATTTTGATTGAAAAATGATACCCACCAAATATGATGATTAGTATTTTAGATAGCAACCATGCATATTTAGGTCTATGATAATGTTTGTTCTAATAAGTGAGGATAAATTGAGATAAAAAGCATGATCTAAGATTCTTTTGCTGATAATGTATGAAGTGCCATGTGAGTGTGAGCTTAATTTGCTAGATTTGTATGTTTTGTGCTAATCTAAAACTTGCCCTATTACTCTAAGTTAGACTATAGATTAATTGGATTAGGAAATGAAAGTTAGACTGTAGATTAATTGGATTAGGAAATGAAAGTTAGACTGTAGATTAATTGGATTAGGAAAGGATCATAGGCCTTTGTTCTTAATAAGTCTACTTAGCCTAAATGACCAACCAAAATTGCAATATATCTCTTGTCCCTAATGTTTGAGCCTAACATGTAACTATTTTATGAAAACACCTGATCAACCTAGCCTTGTTAATTGTAAAGTCCTGAAATTGGCCCTGGTCCTTCCTTGAACATTATGAACCTTGACTGAGGTAAAAAAACCTAAGTTAAAAGTGGCTACCGAAAGTGGCCCTGGTTCTGAGGATAGATATTATGCACTTTGACTGAGACCAAAAGCCTAAGTTGAGGGTGGCTGGTGTAAGGGTAAAGCACAAAGATAGGGAGGGAATTTAGTAATCCAGAGAAAGGGAAACTCATGTATTGGTCTAAAGGTAAAACACAAAGATAAGGAGGGAAGTTAGTAATCCATAGAAAGGGCAACTCATGTATTGGGTGCAAGAAAAATAAGCAATGCCTTAGTTTTGAGATAAAAAGAAAAATGAAGTGTATGAGCAAGGGGAAAGGTTGAAAAATGAAAAGAAAGCACCCAGAAAAGCTTGAAATAGGAGGAAAGAAGAATGAGATGAAAATAACCGAGTTGGTAGGGCAAAAGTGTAGAAACACGCAGTGTCAAGGAGGGTCTTTAGTCACTATTTTCGCATAATATTATACCAAAACCGCTAAACCTACGTTATAAGCCTAAAAAGTCATAAAGTATCCTAGTCCAATTAGTTGAAGGTCTTAGTCATGAGCACAGGGGCAAGCCTATGATATTAGGCATGATGGCTAAATATTATTTTTGAGAGTGAATGAATTTGCATAGTCCCAAGGTTATACATGAAAATATCATTGAGTGTCAGATATGAGACTTCTTTCTGTAGGGGCATTTGCATTGTATTGTTAGCATTAGACTTGTTCAATGATTATGGATTGTTGATAGTACCCCACTTGTCATAGTTTTGTTATCACATGAACTAGTCTGTATTTATTTTCTAGATGGCTATCTGATCCTATTTTGAAAAGTTGGTGTGGGTATCTTTGTTTGAGATGTAGGTGATGTATGCCTTGGTTTGAGGTCTGTGTATTCTGTATTATCTATATAGATTAAGTCTGTCGCTTGAGGACAAGCAATAACTTTTAAGTTGAGGGTATTGATGTGCTGCCAAAATACAATACTTTTGATACTTAAAACTTAGAATTTTGTGTGTTCTCAATGCGATGTTAGTTGGTTTTATGTGTTTTTGTGTAATATTTGCAAAATTATAGGTTTGGCCTTGATTTTGGGAAGAAGTGCAGAAGTTGCTGGTTTTTGCTGCTACATTAGACCCTTTATGGGGCTGTAGATCAATATACAAGTCATGAAGTGGTTTCATGAACAATTTGAGTGAGGGGTTATTTTCTGAAGTTGGTTATACGAACATGCAAACGGGTCATGAAATGATTTACAAATCATAGACCATGGTTCGTGCCCTGAGGATCAGAGCTTGGGACTTTCTGAAGATTCATTAGATGAAACCCCTTTATAGGTTGTAAGCCATTTTACGAGTCATAGAGGGGTGTTGTAGAGTTAAAGTCCAAATATTCAGCAGCTTTGTACGATACTCCGATTACGGTCTCTGGAATGCAATACGGCTCGTAAATCCCTTTCATATGGTGTGCCGATCAATTCTTCAATTTTATTTTGGACATGTATTTTACTTATTATAAATAGGTTTTTAGGTTATTTTTCAGAAGTTTTCGCCTAGTATTCAAACAACTCAGTAATTATAGAGAAATAATTGTGAGATTACATTGGAGAGTCTTTGAGAACACTTGTACTTCAATTTCATCTTTAAGCTTGTGATTTTCATTGATGTTCGATTTTCTTGGTCTTAGTTCTATTGTGTAAGGGTTCAATTATGTTTTCTCAATTCATAATTCTTGCATCTACACAAAGCATTACTAGCTAAATCCACAACTAGGATTGTGGGGAACCATAAAGAACTAACAAAGTGAAATTGGATAATTCATAATTCTTAGAAGGTGTGCATGCATGTAGTAACAAACTCTCTTTGTTTTGCATGTGTTTTTTATGGTGGCTAACATTAGACCCATCTAATGTTACTGATTGCACCAAGGTAGTAATGAATAGGAAAAGAGATTAATTAACAGGATTCGATTAATGTGTTCTCATCTAATCAACTAAACTGGGCTAAGGGGAGGTTGTATTGCGACAAATAGGTAAGGGTAAGTCATACACATTATGGAGATGGGACAAGTCACATAGTGAAACTCACCTCTCACCTTTGACCAAAGGACTTGGTGAACATAACTCACCTTTTTGCATGCTACACACTAGAAAAAATTTAGGTTTTCCAGGGATACTGAGTTAGGAAATTATGGGGAGCACAAAACCCTAGTTTCTCTCCATATTGATTCCTCTCTTGTGATGGTTTCATTCTATTTTATATTAATTATCCGACACACCCCCCCCCTTTGGGGAAGTAAGTTGGTTAACCACTCAAATTGTAGTCTTTGAATTCTCTTGAGTCTACGTATTTCCTGTGGGTTCGATGCTATCCATTGTTAGGTTCTATTTCTTGACAGCGACCGCTTTATCCTCTATAAGGAGGTGTAACTTGGCAACATCAATATACTATCAAAATATAGCACTTTTGATGCTTAAAACTTAGAATGTTATGTGTTCTCAAAGCAATTTTAAAAGGTTTGATGTGTTTTTATGTTTGTTTTGCAAGATTCCAGTGTTGGCACTATTTTTTGGAAAAGGGGGCAGAAGTTGCTGAAAGTGATGATCTATAAGACTCTTTATGGGTTGTAGAGTATTGTAAGACCCATAGAGGGGGTCTTAGTTCAATTCCAATGAAGGATGTATTTCTAAAGTTGAGTCTACGAATATACAGATGAGCCGCAGAAGACTTTACGAGTTGTAGACTTGGCATCATACCCTGAGGATCAAAAGATGGGGACTTGCTGAAATTCCATCAAAAGAAACTCCTTATGGGCCATAGAATCCAATATGGGCCATCGACAGGTGTCATATAAGACTAGTTCAGAATTGAAGCACTTGTTCATGAAAGCTCGATCACGAGTCGTAAACTTCTGTATGACCCATAGAGCACCTCGTAGAGCCTGCCAACCCAATTGTCCTAATTTATTTGAATTTTTATTTTAAACACTATAAATAGGTTTTTTAGGTTATTTTTCAAAGGGAACGGAGAGAGAATAGTAGCAAAACATTAGAGAGTTTGAGAAACACTTGTAAAACTTTATTTTATCTTCTAATTTCAATCTTGCGATTCTCATTAAAGAGTTGGATTTCTTGTGCTTAATTCTCTTGTGGAAGTGATCAATTATGTTATTCACATTCATAAGTCTTGTATTTAGTCTGATCATGAATAGCTAATCCCACAACTAAGGT
This sequence comes from Solanum sejunctum, assembly GCA_025642045.1. Classification (NCBI taxonomy): domain Eukaryota; kingdom Viridiplantae; phylum Streptophyta; class Magnoliopsida; order Solanales; family Solanaceae; genus Solanum; species Solanum sejunctum. The sequence goes on along the minus strand of JAOTQJ010144163.1, from coordinate 21,141 downwards.
TGTGGGTACCATAAAAACCGAATAATACATAATTCTTGCAAAGTGTGCATGCATGTATATTTAATTCTCTTAGTATTGAATGCTTTCTAATGATGGCCAACATTAGCACCCACCTAGTGTCATTGATTGGATCAAAGTAATAATGAATAGGAAAAGCGATTAATTAATAGGATTTGATCAATGTTTCTCGTCTAATCAACCGAACTAGGCCAAAGGGAGGTTGTACTGGGATAATAGATAAGGGTTAGTAATGTCACACTATGGGAATGGACCAAATCACATCGTGAAATTCTCCTCTTGTTTGGGACAAAAGGTTTGGTGAACTTAATTTATTGTTTTGCATGCTACTCACTGGAAAAAGATTTGATTATCTAGTAATATTAAGCTAGGGAATCATGGAGAACACAATATCCTAGTTTCTCTCCATATTGGTTCAACATTTATTTTATTTTAGAATCATTTTCACAAGTTATTATAATCTCCCCCTCCCCTCCTTTGGGGAGATAAGTTGGTTAATCAACCCGAATTGCAATTGAATTCTTCTAAGTTTACCATATTCATTGTGAGATTTGACCCTAACCTTGGTTAAGTTATATATTTTGACAAAGACCACTTTGGCCTCAAAATGGTGTAGCTTGGCCACATTATCAGGCACCACACCAAAGTGGATTGGCGAGTCATCAAAATAGAAATCAACTCATTGATCTACACCAGCAACATGTTTCTCCTTTTCAACCTGCACACTCAATACATGTTATTCACATACTATTCAAAACTTGGGTTGCCTCCTAAAAAGCACTTTATTTAACATCGTGGCATGATGTGATCTTGCTTTCAAGCATTGATCAAGTCCACCACATCAATCAAAGCCACTCTCGTACCAACACCCAAATAGATCTTCAACATTTGTCCATTGACTTTGAATATCGACCCATCCTTATTTTCAAGTTCAACCGCACTATTCCTAAAAACATGGATCACTTTGAACGGACGTGACCACTTGGATATAACCTTACCTCAAAAGAGTCTCAAATAAGAATTAAAGAGCAATACCATATTACCAATCTAAATTCTTGGTGCAAAATTTTAGTTCCATGCCACTTCTTCAATCTTTTCTTATATAGAGCAAAACTTTCTTAAGCATAGAAGCAAAATTCTTCCAAAGCATGCAATTGATCAACTCTATCTCGCGAAGCACTTTCTAAACTTAGAATAATCGCTCTCAAATCCCAAGAAGCTTTCCTTTTAGATTTATACCCCCACTAGTGATTCAGTTTTAGCTATGAAAGTCTATAAGTATTGTCCATATTGGTCTTGCATAAAGTGATACCATGTGATTGTATTAATTTAGATACAACCAATTTTGGCATTGTCCTTGGCATAAATTAGTTCTACACTTCTTATGCATCAATTAATTGTAGAACTCATTGAGTCAATTCATATTTCTTAATGAGCCTATTTTTGAATGGGAGGGTTGTGATTTAGTGTTTTACGGTTGACTCATCTTTTGTTAAAAAGCATATAAAATGATTTCTAATGGGTGTACCTATCATATAGTGATTGTTAAGGATAAAAATTTTGAAGTTTCTACTCTGGAATTAGTAACTATTATAAATAAATTCCTTGATGTATTTCGTAATGATTTATTTGATATTTCACTTAAAAGGAAAATCAATATTGGTAGAGATCTTCTTCTCGCTTCTAAACTGATCTCTATTCCTACTTATTATATGGGCTCGGTGAAACTTAAAGAGTTGAAGGAACAATTGAAAATTTTGTTATATAAGATCTTCATAAGTCCATGCATATCTCCATTAGGTTCTCCCATATTATTTGTTAGGAAGAAAGATGCATCACTCCAAATGTGCATAGACAATCAACAATTAAATAAGGTGATCATAAAAAATAAGTATTCAATTCTAAGAATAAATGATTTATTTGATCAACTCCAAGGTACAAGATACTTTCCAAAATTGATCTGCAGTCCAGTTATCACCAATTGAGGGTGAGGGAGTATGATATTACCAAAACGAGATGAGGGAGTATGATATTCCCAAGATGAGATTTCGAATAAGGTATATTCATTTGAGTTTTTAGTTATGTTATTTGGGTTGACTAATGCTCCCAATATCTGTATGGGCTTGATGAATTAGATTTCCAAATCATATATAAACATAGTTGTGATGGTATTTATTGATAATATATTTGTTTATTCCTAAAGTGAAAAAGAGAATCTGAGTGACTTGAGAATTGTGTTGTAAATTTGGAAGATAAACAACTATTATCAAAATTTAGTAAATGTTTATTTTTTATTGAGAAAGGTAGCATTTCTTTATCACATTATTTTTGGTGATGGTAGTATGGCAGATCCAAAGAAAATGAAGGTAATGAAGAATTGGCCTAGATCATTGTCTCCTTCGGATATTAGAAGCTTGTTGAGTTTGGTCAGATACTATAGAAGGTTTGTTGAATGATTCTTCTCTATTGCATCATCTTTGAATAAATTGACCCAAAAATAGGAAAAATTTTAATGGTTGAATGAGTATGAAATGAGTTTTCAAACATTGAAAGATTGTACATCTGCACCCATTATAATATTATCTGAAGGTTCAAATGGATTTTTGATTTATTGTGATGCCTTAAGTGTTGGTTAGGATTGTATTTTGATGAAAAATGATAATGTAATAGCATATGTTTAAAGGCAACTAAAAATGCATGAATGAATCAAACTCATGATCTTGAATTAGTGGCAATTGTATTTGCATTAAATATATGGCATCACTACCCCTATATAATTCATATTGATATATTGACTTGACACAAAAGCTTGCAATATATGTTTAGTCATAGATACTTGAATCCAAACCAAAGGAGGTGGTTTTAGATTTTAAAGGACTATGACATGAGTGTGTTATGTCATCCTGGTAAGGCAAATGTTATGGCCGAAACACTTAGTAAGATGTCCATGGGTAATATTGCTCAAGTTGATGGTGAAAAGAGGGACTTAGTTAAGGATGTGCACTGATTGGATCATTTGGTAGTAAGGCTAAGTGACTCTAATGAGGGTGGTATTCTTGTTCATAATGGTTTTGAATCCTCTCTAGTATCTGCTATGAAAGAAAAGCGAGATATGGATCCAAATATGATTGAGCTAAAGAAGTTGGTTTCCAAAATGAAGGTTGAGATTTTCTCATAAGGGGGAGATAGAGTACTTCATTACCAAGACAAGTTATGTGTACCAAATATTAATGGTTTATGAGAGATGAAATTGAGTGAAGCCCATAATTCTTGGTACTTTATTCATTCGAGTGAATCGACTTCAAAAATGTGTCTCAAAAAGTCCAGAATTTCAAATTTCATATATTTTAAAATTCATGTATAATATCAAAAATTTGACTTCATATTCTTGTTTAGGAGGTCAAAATTAGGGAAAGAAGGCTCTAATCCCGATTTAAGAGTAAAATATTAGCAATTATGATTTTTCAAGTGATAAATTCTAGTGAGCACTCCGCACCCCTGGCGTGACGTGCCAAGGCGCGCAAATGAAGAGAAGTTGGCTCCATGTCATCTATGCGATGCGGAGAGGTGCATTTTTCTGCCTAGTAATTTTCTGTGCGGTCCAAGACTTTTACATCTTGGGCCTAAGTGTTCCCAAACTTGTTTTTATCTATACTTAACCATATCTCACCCTCATATTATCCTAAACATTTCTTAATACTCACTCAAACACTTATTCATATTTTTCACTCCCAAATTCAAGTCCCAAACCCTTATCTGGAGCCAAGATTTTCCTTCAAGACTCTTCTTCAAGCTTCAAGTTTGCATCTCCGATCTTCACCAAGCTCATCTCGAAGCTAAGGTATGTGTGTTTCTTTCATGGGTTCCTTTCATCCATGATACCCAAGCCTTCTTTTACTCAAATTGTATGATTTAAAGTTGATTTATAAATGAGTCTTGCTTATTATGAAATTCACTGCACACTATGTTAAAGCTATGTGAAATTGTGACTATTTTGTTATGCTTTGAGCTATAAATCTTGGATCTATTATAAGATTTGATGAGGGGTTTTGATGTATGTTGCTTAAGGGTATTACAAGGTATTGAATGATGGCTTTGCAATGGATTTTCTTGCATGATTTCATCTCTGTATTTTATGATTTTATGCTAGCATTACACACCCTCTAAGTGTTTGATAAAATGTCCGGATATGGTTTCTCGAAGGATTAAAGGTCCAAAGCATGAGATATGATATGATTGATATTATGATGATGAAAAAAGCTTATGTATATTATAAAATCTATATAAAGTGATGCATTAGATCATGCTCAACCCGGGGGGACTAAGAGCCCAGATAACCTTGTCGAGGGGTTTGTACCTTGATAACCAAGGTGGGGATTTGTACTCGACAACTATGTGAGAGGTTCGTATTTCTCCACCAGGGTGATAAGGTGAAATTATCATCAATCATATGAGGGATTTTTACCACACCATTAGGGTGATGGTGTGAGACCATTATCAACCTACCAAGAGGTTTATACTTTGGAAATCTAGCACGATCTCTTCCACACATATGATATCCTATATGAGCATGAGTTACTTAAGTTTGTTTTACTTATGCATTATTCATAATATTATTATGTTATGCCTATTGCCTATTATTATGCATTTTGATTAAGGTGACTATCTCTTGTTGCATTGCATCCTACATACTTAGTACATTCAAAAATACTAACCCATACTCTTGCCTACTTGATTTCACCATGTAGGAACCGATGATCAAGTTGATCATCCTCCTCCTCCTTCACATGGCTAGTTCAGTATTACTCAAGAAAGTTGGTGAGTCCTCCACTTCGAGAATCTTAGTCTATGTTTCTCTTATTATATAATGAGACACTCTTCTATATTTTCTATTTTGACTATGAGAGTGATCCCGGTTGCTTTGCCTTGTCCCCCGCTTTTATCTATGTATTAGAGGAGTTTATTGGACATGTAATGTATCTACTATATGAGCTTTGACTCTTTGTCTCTTGATTGTGATGTTATGCAAGCTTTCCCCTTAGCCCCTTTGCCCCTATTCTTTCTCTTTATGTCCTTTATATGCTTCCGCAACCAATGATGTGTAATAACAAGTTAAGAGGCTTATTTTGGGGTTCCTTTGGGTTCGCCATTCATCATGTTGCATCTAGGCCCTACGTTTGGGTCGTGACATTGAGATACCCCATAATGTATAGAGATTTGAGGGAAGTGTATTGGTGAAATAGTATGAAGAAGAACATAGCAAAGTTTGTGGCAGAATGCCCAAATTGCCAATAAGTAAAAGTTGAACACCAAAGACTGGGAGTTTTAGCTAAAAATATTGAAATTCCTACTTGAAAGTGGGAAGATGTGAACATAGACTTTATAACAGGTTTACCTTGTACCCGAAAGCAACATGACTCAATTTAGGTAGTAGTAGATAGAATGACTAAATCAGCTTATTTTATGTTAATTAAGACTTCTTATTATCACGATCTAAAATTAGGTGTGATGGCACTTATAGTTAACTCAGCGAGGTAAGTCGGACTAAATAGAATTTATTAAAGAAATGCAAAAGCTAAAATGGTAATGCAATCTAAGAAGGAAAGAGCAAGCATAAGGAATGAATATCAAAGTCTAAAATCATTCAGAATTAGTATCACACGTACAAGCCACTAATTACAAAATTCAAAATAGAAAGTAAGAGTTTCAATGTTTTTCTTTTCAAATAGAACAAAACAAAACAACAAAATAGGAGCGTCTGCCAGATCACAACAACTACCTCTTTAAGCCTCTTGGGAAGTCTTGGACGAACAAAAAAAGTGCTACTCATTATTCGAGCTAAGAACCTAGGCAAGTATAGAAGCAAGGGTAAGTACCCAACAACATGGTACCAAACAAATGTAATTTAGACCTAAGTAAAGCAATGAAGAACGCAAGTACTCCGTTCATCCTAACCACATATCTCTGAAACTATAAACTTGCATGATGGAATGCCCAGCTTACACATCATATATATTATATATTCACATTCAGGCATACTTATATTCATTAATACAACTCAATTAATGTTACAACTTCGGATAAACATAGTCAAAAGGAGCAAATATCCACAATAAATAGGCATAAATAAGAAACTCAAGATTCAACTTATGGTATCATGATGAATAAGGTGCCATATGATGCAAATGCAATGTCAGCTAATGATAATATATAAATACAATAGAAGTAACAAATATAGGTCGGGCAATAACAACACAAGATATAAAGACTGGACTAATCCTACTAACCTACTATATCTCAAGGCTAGACATCATTCTATCCCTACAAGACTATTAGCCTTCTATAGTAATATGTGATCTTCACTGCTTTCTATCTAAGGTCATGTTTTTTGTAAGATGAAGTTTTGCCATATCCTATCCAATCACTTTCCCCTAATAGTTTTTTAGTCTATCTCTACCATTCCACATTATCCCTAACTTCAACCTCTCGCACCTCCTAACAGGAGCGTCGATACTTCTTGTCTGTACATGACTAAACCACCGCAATCTCTCTTTCCTCATGTTATTCATATAAATAAAGGATAAGTGAATAAGATATGAAAAAAATAATACCATAATATATAGATCAATAATATATTACTCAATATAGCTCAACAAAATGCTACTCGGTATAGCTCAACAAAATGCTACTCAATATAGCTTAATAGGTATATCATCATCCATCAATAATCAACTCATAACATATATCATATTTGATGAAAATATTTTCACCTCAAACATCAAGTAATAAATCACTATTAATGTCTCATCTCATTTCATAATATACTTCATGTAATTACACATTTCATTTCAAGCAATCAATTAGGAAAATAGAAAGTTCAAAACACTTAACATAGATTACAAATATACTTGTCTTAGCCAACAAAGTGATGATCAATCAAAAATCAAAGCCATCCCCTTTTGATTATACTCCAAAATACCACAATCTAATCAAAAATGAATGCAGTATCACAATTCAAAGATAAAGATACCAAAATCAAGTAGTTTGGAGAAAAGGGGCAAAATGGTCCAAAGGATCAATATCGAAAAATGACATGAAAATCTAAAAAATTTTACGTAGAAATTATTTTTAAGTTTAGGAGTCTAATGGCGAAAACTCTTTCGAAAAATGAGTCCACAATAATCATTTTTATTTTGAAAAACCAAGTTATGAAATTCTCAAATTTCTAGATTAAAATCCCTAAATTTGATGTTAAAAATATAAATAATCAATGAGAATTGAAGAAAGGGTTGAAAATAACTTACCCAAAAGATTTCCCTCAAAAATGTTTTGTGAAATCAACTAAAATCAAGCTCAAAATGGTGAAACTTGATGAAAAACATCATTTAAAAATCAGCTACTATTTTAGGTGTCTAGGCTCTCCACGATCGTGGCTTAGAGCTCGCAAATGCAGAGGTCAATGGTCAACATTCTTCGCAATCATGGTCCAAGCCTTCGTGAATGCGGAGGCTAAGATGATTGAGCCTCTGCGATCGCAGATAGAGCTCTATGCATGCAAAGAGCTTGAACACATAGATGTGTAACCACAGTGGGGAGGTCCGCAATTGCGAAGAGAGAAAGAATGCAGATAATAGTAATTTGCAACAAAACAAACATCATAGAATGAACTCTCAAAATTCATTTGAAATCTGATAGACATAAACTATAAATGCAACTCTATTAAATTTAATATTTTAGACTCAATGGAATCATCGAAACTTGAATCTAATGTCTCTTGACTCAGAATTTGATACCCTGTAGCTAACATCGAATTCCACTTTAACTCAATTTTCAACTGTGGACCTACAATTCACATAACAACTCCAAGTCTAATTCTGAAAACTCTCATAGACCAATTTTCATATTTTAAAATTAATGAAATCGACAAAATTTATTTTGAGATTCGAAACTCCAAATGGATCAAAAATCAAAACTTGGCAACTTAAGCCTTCAAAACTCACTTCTTTAGCAAAGACTTAATTTTTTACAAGATTTTTAAAAATCAAAACTAATCAAACATCACTCAAAAGAGCTGTTGAGAGGGGTAAAATAGTAATTTTATTAGAAATTTGAAAAGTAACCTTCAGGATCATTACACTTATAGTGCCAAAGATTATGCAAATATGTTTACCTGAGAATAGATGAAGCTTCATGGTGTGCTCTTGTCTATCATTTCGAATCATGGTACTCAATTTACTTAGCACCTTTGAAAATCCTTTCGAAGGGGTCTTGGTGCCAAAATTAAGCTTAGCATCGCTTTTCATCCTCTAATTAATGGACAAGAAGAGAGAACCATTCAAACTTTGGAAGATATGTTGAGAGCATATGTTATTTATTTCAAGGATAATTAGGATGATTGTCTGTTATTGATTGAATTTGCCTACAACAATAGTTATCACTCAAGCATTGAATTGACTCCTTTTGAAGCTCTGTATGGAAGAAGATGTAGGTCTCTAATGGGATGATTTGAAGTAGATGAAGTAGCATTGATTGGCCCCCATTTTGATACTTTAAGCTATGGAGAAGGTGACACTCATAAAGAAATATTTAAAGGCGACCCAAAATTATCAAAAGTTCTAATTGGACACAAGAAGAAAGGAATTATTGATGATTGGGTCTACCTGAAGATTTCATCTATGAAGGATATTATGAATTTTGACAAGAAGGGAATGCTTAGTACTCAGTATGTAGGCCCATATAAGTTTCTAAGGAGTATTGGCAAGGTGGCCTATGTACTAGATTTGGCATTGGAGTTAGATTTAGTTCATTGAATATTTCACGTATCAATGTTAAGAAACTGTTGGTAACCCAAATGCTATTGTACCCTTGGGTAAATGAGTATTTAAGAAAATTTGACTTATGAGGAGGTTTTGATAGATATTTTGAACTGACAAGTCAAAAAATTGAGGAACAAAGAGATTGCATTAGTGAAAGTCTTATATAGGTAGGAATCAAGAAGTTGAGAGTGCTACATGAAAAGCGAAGGCAAAGATAATGAAATAATACCCTTACCTCTTTCCTTCCACTCAAACCTAAGATATTTAGTTGTTCATGCTTAAATCATCCAACCTCCTATATTTCAACTATTTCATATCCTGTCATGTACATGCATAACCATGAAATAAGTTTAAGTTATATTTTAAATTTGACTATTGCCTTCATGCTAGATTGTTAGCTATACAATCTACACAAGCTAGTCTTATCTCACTCGATGGCAAATGTTTCAGAGTAGAAGATATTGTAATATCTCAGGCATTTTGAACGTTTAAATATGATGTATTAAGGTAAGTATTGAAAAAATGTCCTACATGAATTTTTAGGATGTGTATTTTGCAAAATAAAATTTTTAAAAATGTGTTTACCCAAAAGAATCTACAACATGAGCACGTCGCGAACATGATTCAAAATTATTCAAAAAATCTTCCTTGGTCAAAATCTGGCAAAATCTGAACTTCGGTACAAAAAATGAACTAGGATGAATCATGTCATGTCACGCACATGGTTCACCACTATGGTCCAAACTCAGTTATTAAAATAATTAATTTGGATGAATTTTTGGATTAAATCCCATTGTATAACTACCCAAAACTCCTAATTTCACCTCATTCTTTCAAAATTCACCAAATACAAAATTTCTCTCTATACAAAGGCTTTCAAAACTCCATCAAAGATATTTAAGCAACTCTCCCAAATCCTTCATCAAATTGAAGGAATTCTTTAAATTTCTTCTAACTTCTCGTCCAAGGTATGTGGATCTACATCGATGGAATCCTTTCTTCCATGGATCCCATTATTTTAAACTTTTCCATCTAATTTCAAACATGAATATTTTGAGTTTCTCAAATTTTACTCAATTTTTTTTAAGAAGGATTTAATTTATGATTATTGATCTATTTAAATATGAATTTACATCAATAAAATAAAATTGATGATTTTCTCTTGAGATTTCTACAAAATTGTCTATCTAAGGTTTTTGATCCTATAATGAATCTTGTTCATTTCTCATCCAATTGTATGAATTATATTTTAATTATTGTTTATTTACTTAATTAAATTATGAATTAGTATTAAATTGTATAATTTTGATGATTTATAAGAAATTTCTCTACAAGGCTTTGTATGGTGCATGATATCAATGTAGGTTCTTATAATTATGATTTCAATTGATGATTATAATAGTAATTATGTATGAATTGTATCAACATTACATGTTTTTAAGATGATTTGAGATTAGACCCACATAATTTTCTTAATCTATATTGAACTATATTCATAATTGAAAAAGGATTTCACCTATGTTTATGAAAATACTTATGTATATTTTATAGAAGTCCTCAATGAATAAATGAATGAATGTTGGTGAAAGAATTTTCTCACCTAATCATGGATACTAAATGTGACAAGGACAATTTTCACAATGATGAATCACCCAAATTTTTGTGCGCTTTTTTAATTATGCTGATCTTAATGACTCATGCTATGTTAGGTATCATTGATATATGATTTTACTATTTTGTGCGATTTAACAAAGCACCAAGAAAGCTTCAGGTGAGATTTGGTGCGGAGGATAGTAAGGTTATCATCCCAAAGAAATCCTAATAGCAACCTCTTATCTAAAACTATATATCACCATAGATCACCTTATAGGCTAGACTAGTGAATCTACATTTAGCCCTTCACGTTGAAAGAATGTACCTTCACAAAGTCCACCTTGACAAAGTAATCTTTATCTTCTTGATGTGGAAATTACATCGGATTCCATGTTATAGATAACATAATCTTATTGTCGACTAACGTTAATCTCCCACAAAATAACTAGGTTTACTTTAATGATTACCTTATATTTATGCTTGACCACATGTTTGAACTTGTATTATATATAATTAATGCTTCACTTTATGTCTTTTTGGTTATGGTGTTGCATCTCATGACTAATGCATTCTACTTTAGCTGTATAGTTGTATATCATGCATCGCTTACATACATAGTACTTTTTTAAAATACTAGCACATACTTTATGCCTATGTTACTTTAAATGTAGAGTCTAGTATTCCAACATCCTCTTGAAGCTATCTTGTTGAAGACTATTGAAGGAATATTGGTGAGTTCTCATGAGTCGAGAGAAGGCCCATTTTATATTAGCTCGTGCTCCGTTATCCATGATGATACTTAGAGACTTTATCTTCTTTTTTTTTTGCTTTTGTAAAAGGTAAGCTACGGATATATCTTAGCCTCCGCCTACGCTAGACTATGTAGAGTCATGCTGGATATGATATAAGGAGTCTGTTTTGTTTTTCCTTTTGGATATAGCATGCTTCATTCCTCTTTTGATATTGAGATGAAACCTACTCCCTAATCCCTTTTCGATTGTGATGATGCTTAAATATCTTGAATGCTTATTGATATGCTAAGACTGCTTGGTTGGGGTCCTTCAGAATTCTGATCATCATGTCATGATTAGTGTCTAACTTGGATCGTGACACAAGTACTCCAACCATAGCATCTGAGCCTCCAAAACTAGAACTTATACTCAAAAAAGCCAACATATACCATACATACAATTTAAGTAGCACAATTAATACAATTAATCATCATTATAGAGTTCTAACACCAAGAGAAACATAAAAGAGATATTCACAATCATAATATGTATATGAAATGTGGCTAATACAATATGTCAAGTAGTCATGACGCATATCTATTCTATGATGCACATCTGTTGATCAACTTAGAATGGTACACATGGGGGCCACATATATGCCATGTATTTGCTGAAAGAAACTTTGATAGTCGAAAGAGACCTCGGCCATCAATATATTTGTCGAATGAGGCCTCGCCAATAATACACCCATCAAATGAGACCTCTGCCATAATCACCAGCTGGTAAAGACCTCAACTCTTTTAATCATTAACTTAATCATTCTAGCCAAAATTATTTTTCATTAGCTTTCCTTAAATAGTGAAACGCAATAAATCTTTCAATCAAGGCCAATAGGCACTTTCAGGCAGTGCATGAATGTATGCGATAAGCTCAGACAAAATATATAAACATCACTTAAGTCAATTGTGCATAGCATTATTTCAATAGTATAATCATCATCTATTGAATCATTATTATTATTCAAGATTATTCAACAATTGAATCAATATTATCACCAAGATCCTTCAGCAATTGAATCAGTATTATCATTTAAGGTTCTTCACAATAGGGATAGCAATATCAATCAAATTTCTCAAAAATTAGATTAATCTCATCAATTAAAGTTTCTCCATAATCAAATCATCATCAACAATTATGTTTCTCAATGCGAATCAACGTTATCACATGCAACTACATAACTATTTATTATCCCATTTGATCTAGTAGATCATTTCATGAATATTTCAACCCATATTTGAATCTTTGTTACTTTTCACTACATAAAAAAGGGAATACAAGGTTCAGCAATCTCACTAAAAGTTTAGAAATCCACTTACCTCAAACTAATCAAGTAATTTTTTCGATACATGAGCTTTCTCTTTTCTTCGGGCTTTTGATTCAACAAAATCTTTTCACGTATGAAATCACAATAAGAATACAAGAACAATGACACTCAAATAAAAAATTTTGTAAATAGACTCCAAATCAACCCCAAAATTCGATACTGCTAAGATAAGGGCAACATTAGAAATTAATACACAATCACATTACCCAAACATTTGAAAATCGATGGAAAATATCAATTCAAAATTAGAGCTGAAATCAATCTCTAATCATTAATTTATCAAAATTTGAAGTTTTTGAGAAAACCCCCCAAAAAACCTGTCCAAAACATTGATTCAAATTTAAAATATTTATTGAGAAATATCTTACCCACGTTTAACAAAATTCAAATATGAAATTTTATTTTAAAAAATGAAGTTAAATTCAACCTTAAAATTCTCAACTTAACAAATTTAAATTTTATCAGAAAAATCTCAAATTATTTATGGTTAGAATGATGAAAATAATTGATGAATCAATATATTTGTATCAAATTCAGTTTTCCCATAATATAATAACCTTAAATATACCTTTTTCATCAAAAATAAAATTCAATTGAATAAAACCCTACTTTTCTTCTAGAAATTTATGGATAGAGAGAGAAAATCAAACAACGAAATCAAGAGGGAATGCTGAAATGAGGATTAAAAACTGACCTTCATATTAAGTCGAGAAGAATGCAACAAGAATCACACTCCATTCCGAGCTCTAGAACTCTTGATATGCTCAAAATACCAAATGAACATAGTCTGAAATTTTAAATACCAATATAGCTGTATTTTCGCACCACAACAGAAGCTAATTCCTTACTAAAAAAAGGTCGTGACTTCCTCATACGATAGCAAAATGACCTGATTTTTCTAAATAACTTAAATGATGCTACAAACTTGTTCCTTCCACCAAAACACAATTTCATACTATAAGTACTGGATGTTGTACGATTTTATTGGAGCTAGAAAAATTTGATTTTAGGAAGCTTTGGACCAAGATGACACTTTAAAGGAGACCTCATCGTACCGTGTGAGGTCACACGGCCCGTGTGGTCTCCAGTGAAGTGGCCCTTGGCCTTTGGTTGAGGTTTGGCTCTAAGGCACACCACACTTGGACACCTCACGGTCCGTGTGACACTTCACGGACCGTGTGGTTGGTTGTGTAGTATCCTTGGATTGAAACCACACAGCATTTTGGCCAAGTGTAATCACACAGCCAATTACACAGTCCATGTAGTATTACACCTCCTATGTAGCCTTCTGTATGGAATTCGGAGTACAAATTTTCTAAGTGTTAGATCTCTATTTTGGAACTTTGACATGAAGAATATTCTAAGTGAAGTGGGATGGAAGAGTACATGGGTCGTTTGCCTTGGTATTGCCCATGAAGTCAACCGTATGAGTGTTGGTGTCAAATTTTTCTAAGTATGGAATCTTCAAGCTCAAGCTAAGTTCACTCTCAAGCCTTTAATTCAAGCTTATTTATATTATCTAAGGCCATCATGAGTCTCCTACATAAAGCCAAGTTCAAAGGAATTGAATTGGCTAAGTTTTTCACAAGTACCGATAGAAGGGTCAACTTTAAAGAGGCATCTCTCTTAGCTCAAAAGGAACTAGTTTGCACGACCTATCAAATTAGAGCCCTTTGAATTAACTTTCTAACATATCTGTCTTTCACCTTATTTAGTGTTCGAATGAAGAAGTTCTGCCCATTTTTGTAAACCTGTTTACGCAGTTTTTCCTGAAATTGACCAAGTGTAGCTATAGGGTAGAGTTTCACGGTCTGTGAAACTTTGAATGGACCATGAGACCTCCTTATGGACCCCTGGCAAGGAATATGAATTGTGCTTCGTTAATGATTTTTTTGTAATTGTGGCTTCTCCTATATCATGACCCAAGCCTAGGGCCTAGACGTGACATGGCGAATGAGAAGTTTGAAGACAACCGAAACAAACCTCTTGATCGTAACATGCACACATCCTTGGTTATGGAAGTAAATTAAACAACAACAAGAACTATGTAAATAAGGGAAGTGGTACTAAAGAAAATCTTGGATAAACATTAAGCAACATAGAGCCAAGTTCATAGCGTAAATACATCACATTATCCAACAATACTTCTAACTTGGAATGGAGCGGGGCCAAGACACTGTCTGGGCTCACCCTCATAATAATAAGTGTTCAACATAATGAAGTCTCAAATTAGAAAGAGTAATGTAGATAATGTCCTCGAACTTGAGGACTCACCAAAGCTTATCTTTGTAGAACCAAACTAGCCATGTGGAGGAGGAGGAGGATAAAATAGAGCTCTGGTCCCTATATGATGATATCATGTAGGCATAAAGCATATGTTAGTACTTCTAAATATACTAAGTACGCGGGATGCAATGCAACAAAGATATAAGCCAATATAATCAAAATGCATAAGATATAGACAATTAGTACAATTTTATTATGTCATGTATAATCAATGCTTGAAGTAAACATGTTTGTAAAACATTTAATTTGCATAAGACATACACCATACATACATGTGGGAGGAGACCTTAACCAATACATACCAAGTAGCTACAACTTGAAATCCAACGCATGACACCACCTCGGTCAGGTGGATGGGCATGACACCTCCCGACTAGATGTAGTCTACTTGCCAAGGTAAACCAAACATGATGACATGACTAGATGGATCAACTAGTATAGCAAGGGTATAATATATCATCCTATGGTGGCAAATAGTTTAAAGACAAAAGACTTTATATAAGGACCCATTGAGTTGAGTCCCCATCTTAAGCCTCAATCGGTGCTAAATCGACTCCAAGGACTTTGCCTTCTTTTCTGTCAACTTTGTCATAGGGGAAGCAATATAAAACAAACCATTCACAAACCTCTGATAATAATTCGCCAAACCCAAGAAACTCCTAATATCCGATGAAGTCAAAAGTCTAGGATAATTTTTTATCACCTTTGTCTTCTTAGGATCCACCTTAATGCCATCACCCGACACCATATGCCCTAAAAATGCAATCTCTTTCAACCAAAGCTTATATTTTTCATATTTAGCACACAACCTCACCTCCATCAAAATTTGCAACACCACCCTCAAGTGATTCACATGTTCTTTCTCACTATGGGAGTAAATTAAGATATCATCAATAAAGACCATCACAAACATATCAAGGTAGGGCTTAAAGATCCTATTCATGAGATTCATAAAGATAGTCGGTGCATTAGTTAACCCAAAATACATAACCACAAATTCAAAATGCCCATACCTAGTCTAGAAAGTCATCTTGGGAATATCACACTCCCTCACTCTCACTTGGTGGTACCCAGACCAAAGATCAATTTTAGAAAAGTGATTAGCCCCTTGAAGTTGATAAAAGAGGTCATCTATCCTTGGTAGAGGATACTTGTTCTTTATGGTGACTCTATTAAGTTGTCGATAATCAATGCATGTCCTAAAGGAACTATTCTTTTTCTTAACAAACAACATTGGTGCACCCCAAGGTGACTTGCTAGGCCTTATGAAACCCTTTTCCAATAAATCTTTTTATTGATCCTTCAACTCCTTCAACTTCGTTGGTGTCATGCGGTAAGGAGAAATAAAATAGGTTGAGTATCAACAAGGAGGTCTATACCAAAGTCTATTTTCCTTTTGGGAGGAACACTGGGAAGCTCATCGGGAAAGACATCAAGAAATTCATTAACCACCGAAGCCAACTCAATAAGGACTTTGGACTCAACATCTCTAACCCTCACAAGATGATAAAGGAAACCCTTAGAAATTAACTTTTGGGCTTTAAGACAAGAAATAAACCTACCTTTGACCATCACATTACCTCTCTCCCACTCAAGGACAGGTTCATTAGGGAATTGAAATTTCACCTTATGGGTTCTACAATCAATAGAAACATAATATGCATGCAATCAATCCATCTCAAAAATGACATCAAAATCTACCATATCTAATTTAACAAAATCACAAGGCAAAACTTTATGCAATATAAACACAAGACAATTTCTATAGACTCTTTTAGCAAGAATGCATTCACCAACGAGGGTAGACACTTCATAGGGTTCACATAACAATTTGGGAGACACATTAAGCTTTCTAGCACCAAAAGGAGTAATGAAAGAGAGAGTGGCACCTAGGTCTATCAATGCATACACATCAAAATCAAAAATCTTTAATATACCGGTAATAACTTTAGGCACCTCATCTATTCCTTGTCTCCCTTAAAGAGTATATAATCTATTTTGCTTTGGAGTACCCCTGATGATGTCCCCCTTCCTCATTGACCCGCATTAGAACCTTGACCTTAAGGGCAACCATCTCTACCTTTGGGTTGAGCATGAGAATAATCAACAACCTTGGGACCCCCTTCACCACAATCAAAGGAAGCATTAGAATTTCTCAAACATGGACCATTATGATTCCTTTCACACCTTGGACACATAAGATTTGTCATTCCACCATTACAACCTTGGAGTCTTGGGTTAGACACCTTATCATTGGTAACCCTCTTGTTAGGAGCATTGGATGACCCTTAGCCTTGGAATTTATGGCCTTGAGGAAATTGATCACCCTTAGAACCTTGGAAACAACACTCAAAACGAGCCCTCTTGGACTCACCACTTTTTCTTTTTCTAAGTTTTTCCCCTTCTAGTTGTTTGGCATAAGTCATGAGCCGAGATAGGTCCATATCACTCACTAGCATGGCAGTACGACACTCTTCATTAACCAAGTCAGACAATCCTGACACAAATGTGTTCATCATTGATCTAGGTAAGCATACTTGGAAAGCTTGTTGAACTTGAGGGCATACTCCCTCAGACTCATAGATCCTTGCTTAATATTTATAAATACATACTCTTAGTCTCCCTTAGTACGATAGGAAAGAACTAGTTGAGAAATACGATTTTGAACTCTTTCCAATGAATAGCACTGTCATTCCCCTTCTACATCTTCCATTGAGTGAACCAAATTTGAGCACTTCTTTGAGTTGGTTGGCCGCCAACTCCACTTTTTCCTTTGAGTTGACCCCTATGATGGACAACACCTTATACATGTCACGCCTCAGACCAAGGGCCTAGACATGACCGGCGAATAGGGAACACAAAAGAACCCCAAAAAACACTCATCGCATAACATTACACATTCTTAGTCATGGAAGCAATTAAAATGACAATAAGAGACAAACATAAACAAGGGAAAACTGGGATTAAGGGAGCGAGAGAGAAAGAGAAAGTAATACATAAATATCATATATGAGTCAAAGCTCAAGCATAATACACAACTTGTCCAATAATACCTATAAATATAGATACTTAGCGGAGGCCAAGACAAGCAACTAGGCTCACCCTCATAATCAAAGTAGCAATAAAGAAGAGAGTATTAATACGTAGCATAAGAGACATAGACCAATACCCCTGGAATAGAGGACTCACCAACTAGCTTGAGAGACAAATACTAGCCACGTGGAGGAGGAGGATTGACAAATGGAACTCCAGTTCCTATATGGTAAATCATATAGGCATGGAGTATGCGTTAGTACGTTTGAATATACTAAGTATGTGGGATGCAATGCAACAAGAGATAGGCATCATCGGCAAAATGTATAATTATAAGCAATGAATAACATACTAACAATATGACATTTATGAATGATGTTTGAAGTAAAACCATGCCTACAATCTAAATCAACTTGTATAGTTCATAATACATAGTGTGGGAAGAAACCTTAACTGATATAAAATAAGACTAAGCAAGCTACAACTTGGAATCCCAATGTTAACTCCACATCAGAAAAAAGGGGGAAGTTACTTGCCAATGTGAACCTCCTAATGCCTAAGTGGATCCACTAAGCCTTGGGTGAACTGGTACTTTCCTCTAGTTCATGGACTCGAGTAGTCACCTCAAGCATAGACTCGGGTACTCAACTCAAGCCTCATACTTAGGGTACTCACCTCTTAGTGATTTGGGGACTCGCCTCTAATCCCTTTACCTATGGTGGCATATAGTTCTAGGACTTGGGGACTCACCTCTAGTCCACTCGATGCTAAGTCTAATCCTATGAAATATATAAGATAATCATACTTTAATAACTTACAATAAACATAGAGACAGGGCACGAGAAGCTCTTAACATCATTGACCTCAAATGGTGAGCCTTACTTCAATCATAAGAATGGATCATCATCAACATTACCCTTTCATTAACCTCAGCATCAAAGGCTTACAAGAGGTACAATCTTAAGAAAGGAGGTTAATCCTGCCTTACAACATCATCAACATTTTTATGATTTGAACACATTTTTAGAAATAACATAATCATCATAGAGTCACTTGCATCATAACTCAACCAATAGATCATCAAAACTTAAAGAATCCTTAAAAAGGCATTTTATCAAACACTTGGTGGGTATGTAATAGTAGTGCAAAATCATGTAATTTAAGAGAGTTATCATGCTAGAAAATCCTATGTAAAACCATCAATAGATACTTAGTAACACCCTAAAACAATATACATCAAAACCCTTCATCAAATCTCACAATAGATCTTAGATTCATAGCCTAAAACATAGTAAAATCGTCACAATTTCATAAACTCCAACATAGTGTGAAGTGAATTTCATAATAAGTAAGATCCATGAGTAAACCCACTTTAAATCATGCAAATTTTAAGAAAAGAAAGTTTGGGTATCATGAGTGAAAGGAACCCATGAAACAAATGCACATACCTTAGATTTTCGAGAACTCTTGAAGAAGAGTGGAGGTGGAGACTTAAAGCTTGGTTGAATTCCTTAAGATCAAAGAGGGTTTTGGCACTAGAATTTTGAGCGAAATATAAGACTAAGTGTTTGAGTGAGTATTAGGTAATGTTTTGAATGATATGAGGGTGAAGTATGGCTAAATATAGGTATTTTTACATATGGAAAGTCTTAGGCCGAAGATCTAAAAGCCTTTGACTAGAACAATAAAATTGGACAGAAATAAGGCACTGGCGCGTCGCGCCACAAATGCGCAGACACACTATTTTGCACCAAACTTGGAGAATCAAAATTGTGAGTTGTTCGCTCTAAAATTAGGTTCATACACTCTCCCTACTCAACTTTGCCCCTTGAATAAGAATATGAAGTCATACTTTTTATATTGCACATGAATTTTGAGATATATGAAAATTATGATTTTGCACATTTTCGGGCACTTTTTGGGTTCGTTACAATATCTCCCCCTTAGGAGTATTTGTCCCCGAATGTCAAAGAAACATACAAGATAAAGGTAATCATAAAGAGAACAGCTCCAACAAGAATGCAACAACATACTTAAAACACCATTTTTAAAAATCTCAACATAAGTGTAAAATCACCATGAACCTTTTCATTGTAAACAAGAATGCATGCAAATGACTTAGGGCTGGAACATGAGATAATAAATCTGAAAAAGGGTTTGACATGATATCATATACTTGAACAGAATGAAAGAGGTGTGGATATAGATTTTCCATGCTCGCTCCGGCTCCCCTAGAGGGACTATCGACTTGGCGATTCTTCCAATAGGCCTTGACGAACACTACGTCCTCATCAATCAACTTCTTAATCCCTTCCATCCAATACCTCCACCGGGACCTTCTCCCAAGCCATCTTATCCTCCACAATACCCACAACCTAAAAGAGTTCTATGACACTACAGTTACTAACACATCCCCTCAACCTAAAAGCATGAAAAAATGGACAAACCATAACCATATCCTTAGGTAATTCCAATCCTTAAGCAACCTTACTAACCTTTCTCTACATCTTACAAGGACTCACAATCCTAAACTCAATTGTCAACCCTAAACCCACCTAGTCCATTTGGTACCATAAATCACTATCTCCCCCCCCCCTCCCCCAAGGGAGACAACCTCTACTCTACCATCTCTTCACCCAAAACTTCCAACTCTAATAAGACGGAATCAAGGCCTTGCTTAATCTAGACCTCTTCACGAAAGAAGATTTGGAACCATTAAGAATAGTACACCTCCATGCTCAACTTGCTCCAACCTAATCCCCCAATCTAGCCAAACGATGGACCCCTCAAGTCACCTCTTACCACCATTATCAACACATACTAGGCTACTTAGAGCATTGACCAAAACATTAGCCTTACCAAGGAAAATGATGCACAATCATGTCATGATCCTAAAAGCATTCTAACCACCTTTTTGTTATCCTTCGTTCGCACCTATCATATTTAGTAAACAACCACTTATCCCCAAGAGTTACAACACTACCCCCAAATGATTCACAAGCTCTAAATAAATCAATGCTTCACCACTAGAGGCCACCTCAACAAGCTAAGGTAGGGTTTTAAGACCCTATTTATGAAACCCATAAATATAGTCAGTGTATAAGTCAAACAAACAACTCACACAGTACTCAAATGTTCACCCTAGTCCGGAAAGACGCTTAGGAATGTCACCTACCCTCATACCCACTTAGAGACAAAACCTAAAACAAAGATCAAGCTTAGAGAAGTGACTAACCCATTATAGATGACCACATAAATTGACCATCCTTAACCATCATAT
>JAOTQJ010144156.1:0-35662 GCA_025642045.1 Solanum sejunctum | reverse complement strand
TTAGGGCGGACTGACACCTGTGGCCGGTAAGGCCCAGGAGAACCAACCTGTATCTATGTGCTTTCTATACATATTATAAGGTATTTCTATATTTGACATGCCCTTAAAAAAATAAACAGTGATAACAAGCCAAAAAGAAATGCATATGAATAGGCCATTGGGGCTATGGTGGTTAAAGTATGAGACATAACCACGCTTTAATTTACATAGTCTATAAAGCCTCTCAATAAAGAAAAGTATTTGATAAAGGTCGGGATAGGCTTGACTAACTCTACAATACAAAAATATAAGCTCTAGACATAAAGCCCGAAGTAACATGAAGCTTGCTAACAGTAGATGGATATCCTGTACTCCTACTAGGGAGATCTAATAGCATTTGTACCTGCAACATGAAATGCAGGTCCCCCGTAAGAGACGTCTGTACGAGATAATATACTGAATATGTAAAGCAGAAAATACTATATATGAAGTAACATCTCAAATGAAACTATACACTGGTATAAGATAAGATACCACCTTTAGTTGTACTGTGGGATCATGTATTTTATGTTCTTTTTATTACTTTACCTTTACTGTATAATCTGTGCACAACATGTAAGACAATGACCAGCTAATCAGTGGTAAAACTATATCTGAATCAGTCTTGGCTAGGTTTTTCCTTAACCCCTTGGCTACCCTTGTGATAGGATCGTCCCTAACTAGGTGATTCTTCCACTCCTCGGGCTACCATCAATCGATAAGCAATATACTTTACTTTATCTTTTAATTACCTTTGAGATGATTTTTTTGATTGTTGTAATATTGGAACTGAAAGACTGTACATACAACATATGACATGTAAATAATCACAAAGACAACACCATACTGGAAGGAGTAAGTTGCACAAATAATGAAATGCATAAGAGGTAGAACAACACATGAACTTTATTTAGTAGAACGAACTCGTGTATGTTGGTATCCAAGTATATACGCAGGTTTGCAAGTGATTATGTATGGGATCATATGAACACGTGAAAGAATTGAGACACAGTTAATAGTTGTGTCGGAGTTTGTAAGTGCCTTTATGTGCCAAGGAGGGATTCATATTTTATGCCAAATACTATGAAATCAAATAGCCTTACATACCTTGCTGTACGACCTCGCTATTACCTCAAGATAAACTTCCCTTCCTCCAAATATTTATCTACAAAATAGTAGGTGATAAAACTAGCATTTATAGCCAATAAATACATCTTCGCAGCCCAATTAAATAAAGAAAACACACACGGGCAGCAAGCGGATGATTATGAACCCGAGCGTATTCTTTTAACCTTTCTGCCCATAATCGTATTTTCTAATACACATTATTATATAGTCATCATGTGCATCCTATTTTAGTGCTATAACAGCCTTACAATA
This sequence comes from Solanum sejunctum, assembly GCA_025642045.1. Lineage (NCBI taxonomy): Eukaryota > Viridiplantae > Streptophyta > Magnoliopsida > Solanales > Solanaceae > Solanum > Solanum sejunctum. The sequence continues at coordinate 34,264 of JAOTQJ010144156.1, read as the reverse complement.
GTCCACAAAGCATAGGACACAACAATTCTATGCAACATACAAATAGGTAGCATAACGTTATGTCCCTTTGCTACATTACGATGTTGACGATTCCAAACCTTTACCAACTTCAACCAAACTGTTTGTACAATATTTATACATACAAATAGTCCTAAAACATTTTAGAAATAGTCCTCAAAATAGGTGGAGGACGTGAGACCATAGTCCTCAATCAATCAGCCCACAAGTTTCAATTACGAGCACAATTATGATATCACACAAGAACTTACTTTCGTAGACTATTAAAATAGTGCAGCAGCTTAGTTACATCACCAACAAACTATACTTTGTTAAAAAAATAAGTCTTAGTTCATAGTTCAGCCAACCAAGAAGAGACAATCCTCTTAGATTACAAGAAAAGTTCACAACAATCCTTAGGACATATGCTGTCGAAATTTCCAAGACAAACATATTAGCATATACTTATTGTTTTTCATAATGAAGACATATTAAACACAAATGTAAACTTAATTACCACTACTTTGAAGGTGTAGGGCTTCTCCAAGAACCCTAGAAGTCCCCTTATGGCTGCTATGCTAGGTTAAGAAAGTGTAGAGAGAAGGTTTGTGAAAGCTGATAATTTTCCAAGTCTAAGAATGACTTAAAGGTACTACATGTAAGCCCTTTTAAAAGGGATTTTGACCGAATATCTTATGTGGTTTAAGCCTTATATTATTAAGGTGGTGATGCAGCAATTTGGCCCTATCACTTGGGCCTAATTAGGTTCAAATTGGTTAGGCCTTGACTGTCCATTTTTCCCTCTTTCTCTTAGTTAGATTTGGCCCAAATTATCAAAGAAATTGTTATGTCTTTGGGCTCTTTTAATATCATTCTTAGGCTAAAAATATAGTCCATTTGTGATGCTAAAACGTGGGCCAAATTTATACCCTTAACATAAACTTTATTCATAATCGAACTTGAACAAATTCGATATCGGGCCTCATCTCCGTTTAGCTAGCAATTTAAGCTAATTAAATAGGTGACTCACGTGCTAGCTTATTAAGTCCTACAAACACCTCAATTCACTTACTTTATTTAAGGCCATGATCTCTTAAATTTGACACAAAACATGTATACACTCGACCCTCTTAAGCGTTAGACGCACATATTCCCCTATAACATGAAATTCAAGCACTTTTAAAAATGGGCACTAATTTGACCAAACCATATCATGTTTCATTTACATTGTACTAGTATTGTAAGATGTGGGGTGTTATATTACCAGTCTTCCTAAAAACTCCATACAAACCCACAAACCTTGGGCTCAATTTACCTTTCTTGCCAAATCGGACCACACCCTTCATGGGTGAGACTTTCAACTAAACCCAATTATTAACCTTAAATTCAAGATCTCTCCTTCTCACATCGGAATAGGACTTTTGTCTACTTTGGGATACTTTCAATCTCTCCATTATCATACTCACCTTCTCCAAGGCTTCCCTGACTAAATTTGGACCTAACAAATCCATCTCCCTTACCTCAAACTATACAACCAGGGATCTACAACGTCTACCATAAAGAGCCTCAAAAGGATCCTTACCAATGCGTGAATGATAACTATTATTATAAGCAAACTAAATGAGTGGAAGATGTTAATACTAACTACCCTTAAACTCCAAAACACAAGCTCTAAGCGTATCTTCAAGAGTTTGAATAGTTCTTTTTGCTTGGCATCCATTTAAGGGTGAAATGTCTTGCTAAGCCTAACCTTGGTACCAAGACCTCTTTGGCAGGACCTCCAAAAGCGAGAAGTGAATTGAGCACTATGATTCGAAATGATAGACCAAGGCACCCCATGCAATTTAACCAACCCATGAATACACAATTTGGCATAATCTTAGGCACCATAAGTAGTCATAAACTGTAGGAAATGAGCCGAATTTGTCATTCTATCAACCATAACCCAAATAGAGTCAAAATGCTTTCTAGTCTTAGGCAACCGAACCATAAAATCTATGTTGCTTTCCTTCCACTTCCAAATAGAAATCTCTATATCTTGGGCTAGGCCACCCGACGTTTGATGTTCGTCTTTTATTTGTTGGCAATTATGACATCCGAATATGAACTTGGCAATGTCTCTCTTCATACTACTCCACTGATACACCTCTCTCAAATCTCTATATATCTTTGTAGAATCGGGGTGAATAGAATAGGATGAATTATGAGCCTTATCAAAAATCAACTTCCTCAAGTCATCAACATTAGTAACACACAATCTACCTTTGTACCTAAGGGCATGATCTCTCCCTTGGGAGAAAACCTCCATTTTAACATCTCTCACCAAGGCCTTCTATTCTAGCAAGGCAAATCTAAGATCTTATTTTGCCTTTACATCCTCAATCAATGAAGATTTAGAACCATTAATAACCACTATACCACCATTGTCAACCTCTTCCAATCTAACTCTCAATGTAGCCAACCGATGAACCTCTCTATCCACCTCTTTGTCACCATCATCAACATGCCCTAGGCTATCCATAGATACCCTATTTAGAGAATTGACCACAATATTAGCCTTACTGGGGTGATAATGCGCACTCATATCATAATCTTCAAGGAGTTCTAACCATCTTCTTTGTCTCAAGTTAAGATCTTTTTGGCTGAACGCATATTGGAGACTCTTATGATTGGTAAACACATCAACATAAAATCCATATAAGTAATCACGCCAAATTTGCAAAGCAAATAACATGGCGGCCAATTCAAGATCATGTGTAGGATAATTATTTTCATGCACCTTAAGTTGTCTAGAGACATATGCTATCACCTTACCATTTTACATCAAAACGCAATGGAAACCAATTCTTTACTCATCACAATACATAACAAACCTTTCCAACCCGTCCTGCGGAGACAAAATAGGAGCGAAGATAAGCTTATCTTTTAATGTTTGGAAACTCTTCTCACATTCATCGGTCCACACAAAGTTTTCCTTCTTTTGGGTAAACTTAGTCATAGGAGAAGCAATAAAGGAGAAACCATTCACAAACCTCCGATAATAACCCGCTAAACTAAAAAAACTTCTAATATCCAATGGGGTCAAAGGTTTAGGCCAATTTCTAATCACCTCTGTCTTCTTAGGTTCCACCTTAATACCATCACCCGACACCATATGGCCTAGAAAAGCAACATCTTTCAACAAAAACTCACATTTTTCATATTTAGTATACAACTTTTCCTCCTCAAGATTTGCAATACCACCCTCAAATGATTCACATGCTCCTCTTCACTATGGAAAAAGATTAAGATATCATTAATGAAAACCACCACATACAAGTCAAGGTGGGGTTTAAAGAAACTATTCATAAGATCCATGAATATATCTAGTGCATTATTCAAACCGAAGGACATAACCACAAACTCAAAGTCCCAATCTAGCTGGGAGGGTCATCTTGGGAATGTCACACTCCATCACTTTCACTTGGTCATACCAGGATGGAAGATCAATCTTAGAGAAGTGACTAGGCTCTTGAAGTTGATAAAAAAGGTCATAGTTCCTCGGTACAGGGTACTTATCTTGATGGTGAAACTATTAAGTTGCTGGTAATCAATGTACATTCTAAGAGAACTATCCTTTTTCTTTACAAATAATACCGGTGCACCATATGGTGATTTACTAGGCCTTATAAAATCCTTTTCCAACAACTCCCTCTATTGCTCTTTCAACTCCTTCAACTCCGTCAGGGCCATATAGTAAGAGGGAATAGAAATGGGTTGAGTGTCGGGAAGAAGGTCTGTACCAAAGTTGATTTCCATTTCTGGAGGAAAACTAGGAAGCTCATCAAGAAATACATCAAGAAACTCATTAACCACCAGAACTGGCTCTATAGGAAGGACTTTGGACTCATCATCTCAAACCCTCACAAGATGATAGAGACACCCCTTAGAAATAAACTTTTGGGCTTTAATGCAAGAATGAATCTACCCTTGACCATCACATCACAACTTTTCCACTCAAGGACGGGTTCATTTGGGAGTTGAAATTTGACCCTACAGGTTCTACCAGCAATAGTAGTATAATATGCATACAACCAATCCATCTCAACAATGACATCAAAGTCCATCATATCTAATTTAACAAAATCAGAAGGCAAGATTTTATGCAATATGAATTCGGGATAACTTCTATAGACTTTTTTTAGCAACAATAGACTCACCGATGGAGGTAGATAATTCATAGGGTTCCCACAATAATTCGAGGCTAACATGAAGTTTTTTGGCAAGAAAAGAAGTAATAAAAGAAAGAGTGGCACCCCGATCAATCAAAGCATACACATCAAAATAAAAAATCTTTAACATACCAGTGATGACATTGGGCACCTCATTCACTCCGTATCTCCCTTGAAGAACATAAAACCTATTTTGCCTTGGGACACCTCCTTGTTGGCCTCCTCTTCCCTTTGGAGCCGCATTTGCTCCTTGGCCTTATGGACGACCATCTCTACCTTTGTTTTGTGCATGTGGACAATCAATCACTTTATGGCCCACCTCACCACAACTATAGCAAGCGTTGGACTTTATCATAAATGGGCCATTATGACTCCTACCACACCTTTGGCATATAGGATTATCATTAGCAAATATTTTATTAGGAGCATTAGAGGACCCTTAGCCTTGGAACTTGGGTCCTTGAGTAAATCGGTCACCCTTGGAATTTTTGAATCCACCTTCAAGACGGGCCTCTTGGCCTTACCTCTTCTTTTTTTCTCAATTTCTCACCCTCTAGTTGTTCGACATATGTCATGAGGCGAGACAAGTTCATATCACCCATTAACATGGTGGTACGACACTTCTCATTCACTAAGTTGGACACATCCAACACATACTTGTTCATCCTAGACCTCGATTCGGCAACTAATTTTGACATACTTGGAGAGATAGTTGAACTTGAGGGCATACTCCCTCACGCTCGTAGACCCTTGCTTTAGATTTATGAATTCCATCATTTTTGGCTCGCTAAGCTCAATAGGGAAGAACTGGTTAAGAAATGCTTCTTTGAGTTCTTCCCAAGGGATAACATCAACATTCCCCTTCTCCATCTTCTACTGAGTGAACCATATTTGAGCCACCCCTTTGAGTTGGTAGGCAGCTAACTCCGCTTTCTCCCTCGAGTTAACGCCTATAATGGACAACACCTTATCAATGAATTCTTGTGGATTCTCATCCACCTTGTACCCATAGATCTCCAGTGGATTCATTTAGGAAGATCCCTCACCCTTGAGGCCCAAGAAGGAGCATGAGGGGCTCGAGCCCTTTGGTTGATTTGATTAGTCATGGCATGGAGCAAAATGGTAATAGTATCCTGGAACTCTTCATTGGCCACTCCCCCATCATGAAGAGTGGGAAGGGTCGGTTGCTCCTTGGGAGTATAGGCTATTTTTCCTCTTGGAATCGACATAATCTATAATAGTAAAGAACGTTCGTTAGAGGAAAAAGCCTTACCTTAACTTCTAATGCACGAAATAGATCAAGAAGAAGAGAAACATTTCTTAAAATAGCTCGTAGCATTTTACTCATAGTTGTGGTTCACTTTGCAATCATGAATAAGACTCTACTCAACATGGTGTGTTGGATTCCAAGGACCATTAATAAACTAGTGCTTTGATACCAATTTTTTCACGACCCATGCCTAGGGCCTAGGCGGGACACGACGAATGAAAACCTGAGGAGATCCAAACAATCCTCTTCGCATATCAATTAGACATTCTTGGTCGTGAAATCAAAGTAAACAATAACAAGAATATAGATAAGGGAAACAAAAGGACTAAGGGAAGTCTTGACATTTATAAAGCGTAAAGAGTCAAAGCTCAAAGTATAGATATATCAATTGTTCCAACAAACCTCTAAACATAGACTTAATAAGGGCCAAGACATTTTCTGGGCTCTCCCTCATAGTATCAAATGCTTAACATAAGAGATAACAAGAGCATGAGTAGCATAGCTAGTGTCCTCGAACTTGACAACTCACCAAAAGCTTATCTTTAAGATGCCAAAACTAGCCACGTAGAGGATGATCATGAGGAGCTTCAATTCCTACATGATAAAATCATATAGGCATTGTGTATGTGTTAGTACATTAGAATGTACTAAGTATGTAGGATGCAATACAACAAGATATAAGTCAATACAGTTAAAATGCATAGGAATAGGCAATAGAAAAGTATAATATCAATATGACATGCATAATCAATGTTTGAAGTAAAAGATGCTTGTAAATCATATAATTTGCGAATAAGGATTATATTTGTAAGAAGATACCATATCAGCACAACCCAAGCATACTATGAACTGAACTCCAAGTCATGCCACCCCTTGGAAGGTGATTGAGTTACATATCCCTCAATGTGATAGTATGGGCATGCCACCCTCCAATAAGGTGATTAAGGTACATACCCTTTAATGTGGTAGTACAGGCGTGCCACTCACCGATAAGGTAATTAAGGTACATACCCCCTGAGCATGGTAGTATGGGCATGCCACCAACTGACAAGGTGATTGAGGCTTGTCACCCCCTCAATAAGGTGGTTGGGCATGCCATCCCCCAGGAAGGTGTGATCAACTTGCAACACTATATATACTTTTATGAAATCAATACATACAGACAATCCCTTAATTATCATATAGTCACTTGATTCATAACTCATGCAATAGATCATCAATACCTCAAGAATCTGTGTCAAGGTATTTTATCAAACACTTGGTGTGTGTGCAATGCTAGTTCAAAATCATGTAATCAAAAGTGAAATAATGTGAGAAAACCTACTGTAAATCAACCTACCAACATATAGTAACACCCTCATGCAAGATACCTTGAAACCTCTCATCAAATCTCATAATGGATCATAGATTCATATCTCAAAACATGCATAAACAAAATCAATATTTTATGAAACCCCAACATAGTTTATCATCAAACTTTATAATAAGAAATATCCATAGATAATCCAACTTGAAAACATGCAATTTATATGAAAAGGAAGGTTGGGCACCATAGCTTAAAGAACCCAATAGTTGAAACCCACATACCTCAAACTTGACTTTTCTTAATATAGTCTTGAAGGAGACTTGAAGCTTGAAGAGAGCTTTTGAGATCCAAAATTGATCTTGAGATACTTGAATTTTGGATGAAATATTTGGTTAAGTGTCAGAGAGGGTTTTGAGAGTGTCTTGAGTGATATAGAGTTGAAAAATGACTAATTATAGGTGTTTCTACGCATAAGAGGGCATGGGCCCAAGACCACAATGCCTTAGGCCGAAATAGGATTTTAGAGGAACAAATAAGACTATTCCATGCCCTTGGCACGTCACAGCTAAGGCGCGAGTCGTCTGTAGTATCCATAAATTTGGAAAATTAAATTTTTGCTACGGGTGCTCTAAAATCTGGATTATACCTATCTCCCACTCAATTTTTCTCCCCTGATCATGAATATGAAGTTGAATTTTTGATATCACGCATGGATTTTGAGATATATAAAAATTATGATTATGGGCATTTTAGAGACATATTTTCGTGCACTTTTGGAGTGTTCAGGCATGAAATGTGATAGATTTATACTATTATAGTCTTCGATCATAATATTTCGGATTGGGTAATTATAAATGTTGTGAATCCTTGACTTGTGAAATAATTGCAGGGTTGTGAATACTTGTGAAATTGTGGATTATCTAATTTTTGATTGATTTGGCTATTGATTAAAGTAAGTAGACCCTAACCCTTATTGAGTTGATTTTAACTTATTTTCTTTTAATGTGAAACTTAGGAGTTAGCGAATTATTCTAGTGAATATGATTTGGGTAAGGGGAAGGTGGAAATGATAACATGTATGCCTTGAATTATGAGAGAATGTCCATTATTGTTGACTTAAACTTGTGAGATATTATTGTGAAATGAGTTTGTGATGCCTTTTTTGATAGTGTGAAGGTGTTCATGTTGTTTCGATTGTTGATCTTTGGATTATATTACATGGATTTGTCTATTGAATCTCTTATGTGAAATGTTGAGCTAAATTCTATATTGAGATGTTGTTGGGAATTTTAAATCTAATTGCTTGTGAAGTAAGAACTCAAATGATAAATTATCCTAAACGATGATGACTAAGGCTAATTAAAAGAGTTGATCTATGTTAATATTGTGGTTATTGTGTAATGTATTAATGATGACTCAAATATTGAAATATAATGAAATGATTAATCCAATTGTGGATTGGTAATACATGTGATCCTACGAGTCATATGATAATTATATTGTGATGGCTTTTGTATTGACTTGCATTCAACATGAAGACTGATTTGATATTAAGGCACTAATGGTATTGAGATGATGATGAATTACGACATTGATGATATTGATGTGTATATTGAATAGTGATGAGGCTGGATTAAATTGAGAATACTTGTGCACTTGTGATTTACCGTTGTTGGTTCATTGAAATATATGATGTATATGGACATCCTGCATCATTTCATTTCCATGAACATATATATTATGCATTTATTATGTGTTTGCTTGATGATCCATTGAAAATGAAAAACTGGAGGAAAATAGTTCCAACTAGTGAAAAGAAAAGAAATAAAAAAGTCGAAGGAAAATAGTTCTGACTATATATGAAAGTAATTGCCAAAGGGAAATGGTTCTGGAGGATACATGGTACATGTGTGACCCCCATGGATTTCGGTCTAAGGTTATCAGTGGATGTCTATTGTAGGACAGACATGCGTCATGATTACTTGACACTGCATTGTATTGTTTACATTTCATTACATTCTCTCCATCTCATATGATTCCTTCTTTGATATTGTTGTATATATTACGTGTGAGATTGTGAATTCTTCGGAACTTGTGTATTTGTAACACACCATAATTCCTTACATCTCATCTATAGTAGATGCATAAATAAAACTAATAGAAAAGCTGAGAAGAACTACAAGAAAGGAACTTACGAGGGTTGTCTACAGCCCATAGAGAGATCTACAGCTCATTGAATGGATCTTGTAAAACCCCTGATGACTTGGTGAAATTTTATAAGTTGGAGACCTATATATGAGATAGTCTATTACACATAAGATATTCCATAGCCCATCGATTGGTCTCGTAAATTGGAGGATCAAATATCAAATTTTCAGTATCAGGAGTTAAGAGTTAGCAGATCACTCATAGAATATTTTACGACTTGTAGAAGAGGTTTCCTGCAAAATCTAGTAACTCAAATTTCAGAACCATTGGCTTATGAAAGGCTGTCTACGGCTCATAAAATAGTCTATGACCAGTAGACAAGGTTCGTCGAACCTGTCAACAGTTTTTAAGAGGGGTATTCTTGTCTATTCCTAACCCCTTTTAATCAAATCCTTGGACTTTTTGGACTTAATTAAAGCCTTAAAATAAAACCCTAAGACTATTTTCACCATTACTCATGCTTAAGGGTTTCTTGAGAACAATAAAGGAGGGAAAAAGAGCGAGGGTTTCTGTCACGCCCAAAATCCCATTAAGGCACACTGGCACCCATTGCCAATAAGGCCCAGGAGAACCAACCTGTATCTATGTGCTTTCTATACATATTACAAGAGATTTCTATATTTAACAAGCCTTTAAGAAAGTAAATAGTAATAACAAGCCAAAAAGGAAATGCATATGGCTAGGCTGTTGGGGCCACAATATAGAGTGTATGAGACATGACCACACTTTAATTCACATAGTGTATAAAGCATCTAGACAAGGAAAGGTATCTAATAAGGGTCGGGATAGGCCTCGTCTCGGCTAACTATATAATACAAAAAGATATAAGCTCTAGACATACAAAGCTCCGAAGCAACCTAGAGCTTGGTAAAAGTAGTTGGATATCCTGTACTCCTATTAGGGAGATTTACTAACACTTGTACCTGCAACATGAAATGTAGGTCCCTCGTAAGGGATGTCAGTATGAGATATTACACTAAATATGTAAGCAGAAAATACTATAAATAAAGTAATAACTCAAATAAAACTACGCATTGGTGTAGAATAAGAGAACACCCTTAGCTATACTATGGGGTATGTACTTTATGTTCTTTTTGTTACTTTACCTTTACTGTATAATCTGTACACATCATGTAATACAAATAACTAGCTAATCAGTGGTAAATCTTTATTGAGATCAACCCTGGCTACGCTTTTCCTTTAACCCCTTTAGCTACCCCCGTGATAGGATCAACCTTGGCTAGGTAATTCTTCTACTCCTTGGGTTACCACCCATCAACAAGAAACCTACTTTACTTTATCTTTCAATTACCTTTGAGATGATTCTTTTGGTGGTCATAACATTAGAGCTATAGGACTGTATGTGTAGCATGAGACATATAAATAATCATACAAAATAATATGACAATGAAAAGAGCACGCTACACAAATAATGAAATGCGTATGAGATGAAACAACTCATAAACTTTATTTGGCAACAAGAATCCATGTAACTTGGTATCCACGTATATATGCAGATTTGAAGATGACTATGTATGGGAGCATATGAACATGTGAAAGAGTGGAGACATAGTTAATAGTTATGTCAAAGTTGGTAAGTGTCTTTATGTTCCAAGGAAGAATCTAGATTTCATGCCAAGTAATATGAAATCGAGTAGCCTTACATACCTCGTTGTATGATCTCGTTATTACCTTGAGATAACCTTCCCTTCCTCTAAATATTTATATACAATATATAAGGTGATAAAACTATCATTAGAAACTAATAGATACATCTTGGCAGCCCAATCTCATTAAAAATAACATACGAACAATAAGCATATAATTGTAAACCCGAGCATATTCTTTCAACCTTTCCGCCTCTAATCGTATTTTCTAATATACATGCCCATATACATATAATGTGCAACTTATCTTATTGCTATAATAGTCTTACAATAGCCCCGTACATAACAATTCTACACAACATACAAGTAGGCGGCATAATATTACATCCCTTCACTACATCTCGACGTTGACAATCCCAAACCAATTTCAACTTTAACCAAACAATCCTCAACATATATACACATACAGCCTAAAAATAGTCATAGAACAGTACCAAAGTAGCCATGAAGGACATGAGTCAATAGCCTTCCATTCATCAGCCCACAAATTTTTACTAAGAACACAATTGCGATATCCTATAAAAACTCACTTTTGCGGACTGTAAAAGTGGTGCAGCAGCATGTATACATCATTATAGAACCAATACTCATTAAACACAGTAGAATACCTTCATAATCCAACCGAAATGAGAAAAGCTTCCAAATAAATAAGAAAAATGTACAACAACTTTTGGAACACATGTTGTCCAACAATTTTAGCAAGCATAACTAGCATGTATTTCTGGTTTTTCATGGGATAAGTATAACAAATATATGGATATTTATACTTACCTTAGCCTTCAAGATTCATGTTTCCTTAAAGAACCCTAGAGGGTTGTATTGTCTACCTTGTGAAGTGAAGTAAAGTGAAAACAAGATTCTTTAGGAAAGCTGAAAAATCGTTTCAAGTAAAATGACTTAAGGGGTTGTTTTGAGCCCTTTTTAAAGGGTCTCTTTGGTGGACTTTCTCTTGAAATTTTGACCACATATTAGTACATATTAAGAAGTTTGTTATGCAGCAGCTTGGCCCTCACACTTGGGCCTAAATTGGTCTCAAAGTTGATGGGCCTTGGCTGCCCATTTTTCCTAATTCCTCTTCATTTAGTTTGGGATCAATTAGTCAAGTGCGTTGTGATGTACTTAGGCCCTTTTATTATTCATTTTGGCTGTAAGTATTGTTCATTTATGATGGTAAAACACGGGCTAAAGTTACACCCTTAACACGAACTTTATTCATAATCAAAATTGGACAAATTTAACATCAGTCCTCGTCCCCGTTTAGCTAGCAATTTAAGCTACGCAAGTAGGTGACTCACCTGCTAGCTTCCTAAGTCCTACAAGTACCTCAATTTTCTTACTTTGTTTAGGGTTGTGATCTCCTGAATTTGACATAAAACTTATTTACACTCTACCCTTTTCAGCGTTAGACATACATCTCGCCCTCTAATTTGAGATTCAATCACTTTTAAAAATGGGCGCTAATTTGACCAAACCATATCATTTTTTATTTGCATAGTACTAGTATGGTAAGATGTGGGGTGTTACATCCTCCCTCCCTTAAGAATATTCTTCGTCGAATGTTAGCACAATTAGATAGCTCAACCAAGTTTAAACCTTTACTTACATAAATTTTTGACAATACACTAAGTATTCAATCATACGTACCTATAGTGTCCTAATTTTGTATGTTGGACTTCCTCTTTAGCTTCAAATAAGTAAGGTGTTTTGATTTTATTACATCTTCAGCCTCCCATGTTATTTCTTCTACTTGCTGGTTTCTTCTAAGTAATTTTACTAAAGTTATTTCTTTATTTCTTAACTTCTTAACTTGACGATCTAGAATAGCAATAGGTACCGCTTCATAGGTGAGATCTTTTATAATGTGCACATCCTCAATAGGAGTGATACAAGATGGGTCACCTATGTATTTTCAAAGCATTGAGACATGAAAAACTAGATAAACCATTGAAAGCTCTTGGGGTAGCTCTAGTTCATATGCAACCTGCCTGAACTTCTTAATCATTTTATATGGCCCTATGTAATGTGGGGTCAGTTTTCCTTTCTTACCAAATCTCATAACCTCTTTTATTAGAGAAACCTTTGAAAATACCCAATCCCCTACTGAAAATTCCAGTCCTCTCCTTCTAGCATCCGCATATGATTTGTGATGACTTTGAGCTATTTTTAGTTGTTGTTGTATTACCTTAACTTTTTTCAATGATTGTTGTACTAGATCTGGCCCAAACAAGGTGCTTGCACCCACGTCAAACTATACAATTGGCGACCAACATTTTCTTCCATACAAAGCTTCATAAGGTTCCATCTTGATACTTGAGTGGTAGCCATTATTATAAGCAAATTCAATAAGTGATAAATGATCCACCCAACTACCTTTAAAGTCCAATGCACAAGCTCGCAACATATTTTTCAAGTGTCTAAATGGTACGTTCTGCTTGACCGTCTACTTGAGGATGGAATGTTGTACTCAAATTCACTTGTGTCCCTAAACTCCTTTGGAAGGACTCCCAAAACTTTGCAGTGAATTGAGCCCCCCCGATCAAATATAATGTAGACGGGGACTCCATGTAGCCTGACTATCTTTTTGAGGTATAAGTTGGCATACTCTTCAGCTATATAATTACTCCTAATTGGCAAGAAGGGTGCTGACTTTGTTAGTCTATCTACGATTACCCATATGGAGTCAAATTTCTGAAATGAGCGAGGCAACCCAGTAGCAAAATCCATATTGATCATATCCCACCTTCATGTTATAAGCTCTATACACTGCATATAACCTCCTGGCTTTTGGTGTTCTATGTTTACTTGTTGGCAATTTGGACATTGAGCCACGAATTTTGCAAGGTCCTTTTTCATGCCTCCCCACCAAACATTCCCTTCAGGTCAAGATATATCTTAGTTGATCATGGATGGATGGAATATCGAGAATGATGGGCTTCTTCCATTATCCTCTTCCTTAGTCCATTAATATCTGGCACACATAACCTATTTTGGCAATAAAATACACCATTTTGTGTAAGGTCAAAGCCCTCTATCGTACCTTGACTCACCTTCTCTTTAAGTCATCATAAGATTGGATCCTCAAACTATTTTTCTTTTACCTCCATTACCAATGAAGACTCTGAAGAATTATGCACAACAACCCCTTCCTTTGAAGTTTCAAGAGGCGAACTCCCAAATTAGTTAGTTGTCGTAGATCCTTAGCCACCCTTTGACTTACCATGGCCTGATCACTAGTATTTGTGATTTCCTTATGCCATAGAGCATCGGCTACGACATTTGATTTCCCTGGATGGTAAAGTATATCAACGTCATAATCCTTTATTAGCTCTAGCCATCTCCATTGTCTTAAGTCTAGGTCTTTCTGCTTAAAGATGTATTTCAGGCTCTTATGATCAGTATATATGTCAACATGAACCCCGTACAAATAGTGGCGCCATATTTTCAGACCAAATACAAATCTGCTAGCTCAAGATCATGAGTTAGGAAGTTTTCCTCATGTGGTCATAGCTGTCTAGATGCATAACCAATTACCCTACTATACTGTGTCAGTACACACCCTAAGCCAACTCGTGAAGCATTACAATACACTGCATACCCCTCGGTGCCTTCTGGAAGTGCTAGCACAAGTGTAGAATTTAGCTTATTTTTCAGCTCCTGGAAGCTCCTTTTACATGCATCATCCCATTGGAACTTGGTTGCCTTATGTGTCAACTTTGTTATAGGTGTAGAAATAGAAGAAAAACCTTCAACGAACCTTCTATAATAACCTGGCAACCCTAGGAAGCTCCAAACTTCTATAGGTGTCGTTGGCCTTGGCCAATCTTTCATAGCCTCTATCTTTTGTGAATCAACCCTTATTCCCTCATCAGACATAATATGACCCAAGAATGCCACTAATTTTAGCCAAAATTCACATTTAAAAAATTTATCATACAACTGTCGATCACGAAGAACCTGTAATACTTGTCATAAGTAATTTACGTGGTCCTCTTCTGATCTTGAATATACCAAAATATCATCTATAAATACTATCGTGAACACATCTAAGAATGGCTTGAATACTCTATTCATTGAATCCATAAAAAATTGCTGGTGAGTTTGTTAGCCCAAATGACATAACAAGAAATTCAAAGTAACTATAGCATGTTTTGAAAGCAATCTTGGGTATATCTTTCTCCTTTACCCTCACTTAGTGATAACCTAATCTCAAATCAATTTTTAAAAAGCATTTGGCACCATGTAACTAATTAAATAAATCATCTATCCTTGGGAGGGAGTATTTATTCTTAATTGTCACCCTATTCAATTGTCGATAGTTGATACACATTCTCATGGTGTCATCCTTTTTGCGTACAAATAACACTAGTGCACCCCAAGGGAACATACTAGATCTTATAAAACCCTTTTCTATAAGTCTTTTAACTACTCTTTTAATTCAGGCAATTCTGTCGGGGCCATTCTACATGGAGGGATGGAAACAGGTTGAGTTCCTGGAAGTAAGTCAATACGAAAATCTACTTCTCGTTCTGAAGGTAAGTCTGGAAGTTCTTCAGGGAACACATCAACAAATTCATTCACTACTAGAACTGATTGAAGAGTTGGTGATTCTTTCTCCATATCCCTCACTCTAACTACATGACATATATGCCCCTTAGATATCATCTTTCTGGCCTTAAAATAAGAGATAAACTTACTCTTTGGCACCCCAACATTGCCTTCGCATTCAAGAACTGCCTCATTTAGAAAGTGGAAGCACACTCTCTTAGTTCGGCAATCCATGGTGGCATAGTAAGAAGCTAACCAATACACACCCATTATAATATCAAATTCCACTATTTATAGCTCAATAAGGTTAGCCAATATGTCACGGTCACAAACAATTACTACACAGTCATAATAAACCCTTCTAGTCATAATAGATTCATCGGTTGGTGTGGACACTTCAAATGGTTTGTTCAATAATTTGGGTATTCTCTTAAGCTTCCCAGCAACTAGCGGGGTAATGTATGATAGTGTAGAAGCAGGGTCAATTAATGCATACACATTATGTGAAAAGATGGACAATATACCTGTGACCACATCAGGTGAAACTTCCAAATTTTGTCGATTCCCCAGAGCATAAGTGCGATTCTAGACTCTGCTAGAACTAGCTACCCCTCTAACACATCTACCATGACCCGTAGGTGCTTATTGACCCCTACTAATGGAGGAACTGATGAAGATAATGCAACAGCTGACCCAGTAGATTGTGCTATATCACCCATACATCTCCTTGGGCAATCTTTCATCATATGCCCTGGCGCACCACACCAATAACAAGCATCTATCCTGACATGACATATACCTGAATACCTCCTTCTATACTATTTAGATGGCTACATAGGGATCATTTTCTCGTCTGCTGAATATCTAGTTGTCTGGGTGCCTTGCTTTTCCCTTTTTGGACCAAACTGATTTCTCCTAGACCCCTGAAGTTGTGATGGAGCACTAGTTGCAGAGTAGGAGGATGATGGACTAGGTGGTCTATTAAAAACCCGAGGCCTAAGGATCACCTTGGGGTGGTGTAAACTGCCCTGTAGACCTAGTCCTTTTGGACTGCACCCTTTCTAACTCTTCTGTCCTTCTCCTTTGCCTCTGATCCTCTAATTTTTATGCAAAAGCTTTCACTCTCGCTATATCTATGTCTTTGTTCAAGGAAGTAATGGTACAGTCTCTGACTAGATACGTATACAATATTTCTACATATCGATGACTTCTATATGCAATAATAGCAACTACATTAGTAGCATACTTGGTCAGGGAAATAAATTGAAGGCTATACTCCCCCGCGCTCATATTCCCTTGGTGAAGATTCAAGAACTGATTAGCATAGGCCTCTTCGATCTCTAATGGCAAGTAATCGTAAAGAAATACCTCCTTGAACTCCTTCCAGGTAGTTGGGGTGCATCTATGCCCTTACATTGCTTCCAAGCTTCATACCACAATATAGCCACACCCTTCAACCTATATGTCGCTAACTCGATAGCTTCTGTACCACTTACATGCATAACATCTAAAGTGAGCTGAATCTGATCAATAAAGTCTTGGGGATCTTCATTAGGATCTGACCTAGTGAAGGCTGGAGGGTCCAAATTAAGGAAATCACATATCCTTGTGCCAGCTGCCCTACTCACACCACTACACCTATAACTAGACCTTCCTGTATTTGACCTTGGCCATCAACTATACGAGTTAATAGTTGTACTGCATTTCTCAAATCCTGTATGATAGCATCAACAGGTGGTTCTGGGGAATTTTACTACTTCTGAGTTCATTAGGAGCTGGAGGAGTTGGAGATGTCTGTGACAGAGACTCCTCTTGAACCTCATTTCATTTTCTCACCTAAATGGGTATACCAACCACTGCTTCTACACCTTTCCCTTTACCTTTGTTTTACTTGGTTTCTGGTATACTTGTTGTACAAAAAAATTTAAGAGTTAGACATAATGCACCTATTACACTTGGCTCTATAGCATGATCTAAAGAATGAAAAGAAAGTAACAACTCCTAAAATGCCACATAGCCTCCTTATAAATACGGTGCACAACACATTGATAAATAAGATTTTACATAGACACGACTTTGTAGACTTCCTAGGATGACCCACTCTGATACCACTTATGTCATGTCCAAAATCCCATTAAGGTGGACTGACACCCATTGCCAATAAGGCCCGGGAGAACCAACCTGTATCTATGTGCTTTCTATATATATTATAAGTGATTTGTATATTCAACAAGCCTTTAAGAAAGTAAACAGTAATAACAAGCCAAAAAGCAAATGCATATAGCTAGGCCGTTGGGGCCACGATGTAGAGTGTATGAGACATGACCACACTTTAAATCACATAGTCTACAAAGCCTCTAGATAAGAAAAAGTATCTAATAAGGTTCGGGATAGGCCCCGTCTCGGCTAACTATACAATGCAAAAGGATATAAGCTCTAGACACACAAAGCTTTGAAGTAACCTGGAGTTTGGTAAAAGCAGTTGGATATCTTGTACTCCTACTAGGGAGATCGACTAGCATCTATACCTGCTACATGAAATGTAGGTCCCCTGTAAGGGGTGTCAGTACGAGATAATGTACTGAATATATAAGGTAAAAAATACTGTATATGAAGTAACAACACAAATGAAACTACACACTGATGTAGAATAAGAGACTACCCTTAGTTATACTGTGGGATCATGTACTTTATGTTTTTTTTATTACTTTACCTTTACTGTATAATCTGTGTACATCATGTAATATAAATGATCAACTAATTAGTGGTAAATCTTCATCGGGATCGGCCCTGGCTAGGCTTTTCCTTTAACCCCTTGGGCTATTCCCCGTGATAGGATTGACCCTGGCTAGGTGATTCTTCCACCCCTCGGGTTACCACCCATCAACAAGCGATATACTTTGCTTTATCTTTCAATTACCTTTGAGATGATCCTTTTGGTGGTCATAATATTAGATATATAGGACTATATATGTATCATGGGATGTATAAATAATCATACAAGACAATATGACAATAAAAATAGTACGTTACACAAATAATGAAATGCATATGAGAAGAAACAACTCGTGAACTTTATTTAGCAACAAGAACCCATGTAACTTGGTATCCATGTATGTATGCAATTTGAAGGTGACTATGTATGGGAGCATATAAATATGTGAAAGAGTGGAGACATAGTTAATAGTTATGTCGAAGTTGGTAAGTGTCTTTATGTTCCAAGGAAGAATCTAGATTTCATGCCAAGTAATACGAATTCGAGTAGCCTTACATACCTCGTTGTACGACCTCACTATTACCTCAAGATAAACTTCCTTTCCTCCAAATATTTATCTACAACATAGTAGGTGATAAAACTAGCATTAGCATCTAATATAGATCTTGGCAACCCCATCGCATAAAAAAACAACATACAGGCAGCAAGCGTATGATTCTAAACCCGAGCGTATTCTTTCAACCTTTATGCCCCTAGTCTTAATTTATAATACACATGCTCATATACATATCATATTCAGCCTATCTTAGTATCATAATATTCTTACAATAGCCCACAAAGTACAACACATAACAATTCTACACAACATACAAGTAGGCAGCAGAACATTACATCCCTTTTATCCAAACAGTACTCAACACATATATATATAAAAACATCATTAAAACAGTCTTAGAATAGTACGAAAGTAGACATAAAGTATGTGAGTCAATAGCCTTCCATTCATCAGCCCACAAATTTTTACTAAGAACACAATTGCGATATCCTATAAGAACTCACTTTTACGAACTGTAAAAGTGGTGCAACAGCTTTTATACATCATTATAGAACCAATATTTATTAAGAATAGTAGCATACCTTCATAATCAATCCAACCTAAAAGATAAAAGCTTCCAAGTAAACAATAAAAATGTACAACAACTTTTGGAACACATGCTGTCCAACAATTTCAGCAAGTATAATTAGCATGTATTTCTGGTTTGTCATGGAATAAGTATAACAAATACATGGATATTTCTACTTACCTTAGCCTTCAAAATTCAAGTTTCCTTCAATAACCCTAGAGGGTTGTATTGGCTGCCTTGTGAAGTGAAGTAAAGAGAAAACAAGACTCTTTAGGAAAGCTGAAAAATTATTTCAAGTGAAATGACTTAAGGGGCTATTTTGAGCCCTTTTTAAAGGGTGTCTTTGGTGGACTTTATCTTGAACTTTTGACCACATATTAGTATATATTAAGAAGCTAGTGATGTAGCAAGTTGTCCCTCACACTTGGGCCTAAATAGGTCTCAAAGTTGATGGGCCTTAGCTGCCCATTTTTCCTAATTCCTCTTCATTTAGTTTGGGCCTAATTAGTCAAGTGGATTGTGATGTGCTTGGGATTTTTTATTATTCATATTGGGTTGTAGGTATTGTCCATTTATGATGGTAAAACACGATCTAAAGTTATACCCTTAACACGAACTTTATTAATAATCGAAATTGGACAAATTTGACATCAGTCCTCGTCCTCGTTTAGCTAGCAATTTAAGCTACGCAAGTAGGTGACTCACCTACTCGCTTCCTAAGTCCTACAAGCACCTCAATTCTCTCACTTTGTTTAGGGTTGTGATCTCCTTAATTTGACATAAAACTTATTTACACTCAATCCTTTTCAATGTTAGGCATACATCTTACCCTCTAATTTGAGATTCAAGCAATTCTAAAAATGGCCACTAATTTGACCAAACCATATCATGTATCATTTGCATAGTACTAATATGGTAAGATGTGGTGTGTTATAGTTTCGCATTCAAGCGCAAGGATCAACTAAAGTCTGATTGTTCCTTCTATTCCCAGGTATGTAAGGCTACCAAGAACACATATTATATTCCTCCACATACCCCATACCCCGAGTTGATAAATTTGTGAATGAGTTGAGTCTCCAATACATGTTTCTCTAAGGCATTTCTTAAATTCTAATATGTTCCTATGTAATCTTACATGAATTACTATCTTCATGAATTAAATACTTTAAATACATGATTTTGACACACTACATAAAACCTAGCATGAATTCTTTTTATTTTTACACATCACATTTAATTGAGCATGCATGAGTATGATCTGAGCCTAGAGAGCCTATGAAATCCCTAGGTGCATTAACCCCATTCTTATTTCCTGAATGTTATAAGTCAGAATGATGCATGATAGAGTCTCTATGAGTCAAGACTTGAACTTTAAACAAATGTACCCAAAGAGTCGATAGTTAATGTGATGGTTTGAATTTATAAATGTCCAGATGAGACTAGTTGATTGAGAATGATTGTCTTATGAACATCATGTCTGGGGAGAAGTGTTGAGCATCAAAATGGGCAATAGTAAGCCTAACTCAAACTCATTAACTACGTCGCCAAGTATAGGTGAGTACTGATGAATATTTCATCAGATGTTCCCTCTTGATTGAAAGTCCCTAAAAGAACAGACTTGATCGACTAGATCTATTTTGGATTTAATTCGTTCTTTACCTGATAAGTACTAAATGACTGTGGTCACCTTAGCAATATTGTTGTACAATCATTGGCTCATAAGTGATTGTTGTCAGATAAGAAAAACTCATAGAAAGGTCGCAAACTAATAGTACTATGACTGGATTAAATCAGATTGATTGAAATTGATATTTATAGGTCATTATTTATTCTCTATTCTTGCTTTAGATAAACATTTGACATTTTGATTGAGTATATTTGAGTTTTGCTATTCCATCTATACCTGTTTCACTCAGCTATTTTACATACCAGTATATTCCATGTACTAACATCCATTTGGGCCTGTATCTTTTCAAAATGCAGAGACAAGTACTAGAGATCATCAGCAAGCGCATAGTTGAGGATGTATTCGCATACAGTTGATAGGTGAGTCCTCCCCTACTTCTGGAGGATGCTCAGTTAGATTTCATCTAGCTTAGATTAGCACTTTAGTTTTTTTTATTTGGGTAGTCATAGCCTGTCATGGTACCATCTAGATAGCTTATTTAGAGGCTTCATAGACTAGATTTGGGATTGATGATTTGTATATTGTCCAACTAGTTTCTTTCACACTAGTTTTATTAGATTGTTATTATTGTCTTTATTCGGGGTTGTCTACCTTTATTCATCTTTAGTCTTCCAATGATATGATAAACATTGATTGAATAAATACGATGAGGCTAAATGGTTCGTTATGAACTAACAATAGTCTCTAAGTGTCGGCCATGTCTATGGTACCCTCTCAGGGGTGACAAACTTGGTATCAGAGCATAGAGCTCAAGTGTCCTAGGGAGTCTATGAACTAATGTCTAGTAGAGTCTTATTTATAGGTGTGTTATGTACCACATTGCATAAGTAGAAGGCTATAGGACATTAAGAAAGGTTAGACTTCTTTTGTATTCTAACTCATGCTACAGAGTTTAACTTTATGAAAGCTCTCTTCTAATCCCTGCATCACACATTTGCAGAATTGAGACCATGCCTCCAAGAAGAGTTGTTAGAGGAAGATGGAGTCCGACTAAACAAAATGTCAATCAACTTGAGCCCTAAAATTAGGATGAACCCATAGGCCAGGCCATCCTTGAACATCCCCCATGGGCTGACATCTCAAATCCAGGTCGTGGTAGCACCTGCTGCTAGACAAGGAGCAGGTAGACAGGATGCACAGGGTGTATCTAGAGTTCAGTAATTCTTGAGGCTAAACCCTCCTGAGTTTACAGGCTCTATGCCCACTAAGGATCCTAAGTACTACATTGATGAGGTACAGAAGGTGTTCTAAGTGATGTATGTGATGAAAGCTGATAGGGCGGAGTTGACTGCCTACTAGCTCAAGGGGGTTGCTAGGCTATGGTATGATCATTGGAAGAAGAACCAAGAAGAGGGTTCCCTAATTCTGACTTGGATAATGTTTGAGGAAGCTTTCTTGGGTCGCTTCTTTTTGAGAGAGTTGAAGGAGGCCAAGGTAAGAGAGTTCTTGAATTTGAAACAGGGCTCTCTGATGATAAAGGAATATGGTATTAAGTTCATGCAGTTGTCTCACTATGCTTCAAAGATGGTTATAGACATGAGAAGCTGGATAGGTCTGTACATTGATGGGTTAAACAAATGGCCAAAGAAAGATGGGAGAGGATCTATATGGACATAGATCGATTGATGGTCTATGTGCATTAGGATGATGAGGAAAGACAACAAGATAGGGAAGAGATCAAGAATAAGAGGCCTGGAACCTCCATCTATGAGGTAGGGAAGAGAGGGAATAGTAACAAGTTTTAGTTCAGGCCAGGGCCTTCATCTACTAGGGCCTTCATCTGCCAGTGCACCGACACCCAAAAATTGGAATGAGCAAAAGTCTCAGAATTTCAGATCCCACCGATCTTATTCACATACTAATGTGGCTCCCGATTCACAAGGTAAACGATCATGTGGCAAGTGGGGCAAACTGGACTTGGGAAAGTGTCATAAGGGAGGTGATGTATGCTATAACTATGGACAAATGGGTCATTTTTAGAGAGATTATCCAAGGTGTGCTAATAAGGCCCAATCTTCTACACCAGTGCCACCAGTTAGAGAAAATCAGAGGGCTACTACTTCTGGCACAAGCGGGCCCATAAACTGTTTATATGCTATAGGCAGTCGCTAAGATAAGGAAAATACCCTAGATATTGTGATGGGTATGATTCGAGTCTTTACTCTTGATTGCTATGTTTTGATGGATCCTGGTGCCATATTGTGGTCTGTGTCTCCTTTTGTGGCTAGTAGATTTGATAGAACTCCTGAGTGTCTTGAACCCTTCAATGTTTCAACCCCAGTTGGTGAGTCTATTCTAGCTGAAAGAATCTATAGATATTGTGTAGTGTCTGTCCATTATTTGGACACTCTTGTTGGTTTGGTTGAGTTAGAGATGATTGACTTCTATTAATTCTTGGGATGGAATAGATTTATGCTTGTTATGCCTCTATTGATTGTACGAATCGAATTGCCAAATTCTAATTTCCTAATGAGCCTATCATAGAGTGGAAGGGTGATTCTATTGCGCCTAAGGATAAGTTTATGTCCTACTTTAAGGCCAAAAAGTTAATCTCAAAAAGGGTGTATATACTATCTCATGCGAGTCAAGTCTGATGATGTTGAGTCTCCTACACTTGAGTCTATTCCAATTGTGAATGAGTTTTCGAAAGTATTCCCTAAGGATCTGCCTGGAGTCCTTCCTGATAGAGAGATTGACTTCCAAATCGATCTTCTTTATGACACCCAGCCTATCTTTATTCCACCATATAGAATAGCACCTGTAGAGTTGAAAGAGTTAAAGGAGCAGTTAAGGGATTTACAAGAAAAGGGATTCATAAGGCCGAGTGTCTCCATGGGGAGTTCCAGTCTTGTTCATGCAAACGAAGGATGGTTCTCTTAGGATGTGTATTGACTACTGTAGTTGAATAAGTTGACAGTCAAGAATAAGTATCCCCTTCTGAGGATTGACAACTTGCTTGACCAACTTCAGGGTGCAATTATTTTTCCCAAGATAGATCTCAGATCAAGTTATTACCAATTGAAAAATGAGGGAATGTGACATCCCAAAGAGGGCTTTTTTAACATGATATGGTCACTTCGAGTTCTTAGTGATGTCATTTGGTTTAACGAATTCACCTATGGCCTTTATGGACCTGATGAACGAAGTATTCATATAGTATTTTGACATGCTTATGATAGTGTTCATTGACAATATTCTTGTGTATTACAAAGAGGAGGAGCATTCTAATCACCTTAGAATCGCTTTGCAGATGCTCAGAGATAATGAGTTATACTCAAAGTTTTATAAGTGTTAGTTTTGGCTCAAATCCATGGAATTCCTGGGCCATTTGGTCTCAGGCAATAGTATAGGAATGCACAATCAAAAGATTGAGGTGGTCAAGAATTAGCAAAGACCCACCTCTTACGCAATTTGTTGAAGTATTTTCATCCATATCCGCATTATTAACTAGACTAACTCAGAATAAATCCAAGTTTCAATGGTTTGATGAGTATGAGAGGAGCTTCCAAGAGCTGAAAATAAGGTTGACTACTGCCCTAGTGTTGACCTTGCTCGAAGGAGCTGATGGGATTGTTATCTATTATGATGCCTCAAGAGTGGGATTGAGATGTGTATTGATATAGAAGGGGAACGTTGTTGTGTATGCTTCCATGAAACTTAATGTACACGAGAGAAATTACCCTACATATGACTTGGAGTTAACAGTAGTGGTGTTTGCTCTCATCAAACTATGGCACCAGTATTTATATGGAGCACATGTTGATGTGTTTACAAACCATAAGAGCCTGCAAAATATTTTCACCTAGAAGGAACTTAATCTGAGGCAGATGAGATGGCTTGAGTTACTCAAGGACTATGACATAAGCATTCTCTACCATCCAGGTAAAGCTACTATAGTTATTGATGCTCTTAATAGGTTGTCTATGGGAATTCCCTCCTATATTGAGGGAGGGAAAAAGGAGTTAGCTAAATAGTTCACCAAATGGCATGATTGGGAGTTCAACTCGATGAATATTATAAAGGTAGGACGCTTATGCATAATGGGTCTACATCATCCCTTATGGTAGAGGTAAAGGAGAAGCACGACCAAAATCCCATCTTACTCCAATTGAAGGAAGATGTACACAAGCTAAAGGTAATAACTTTTGCCAAATATGGAGATGGAGTATTGAGGTACCAAAGTAGATTGTGTGTCCCAGATGTTAATGGTGTTTGATATAGGATCATGGCAGAGGCCCATAATTCTAGATATTCTATTCACCCAGGATCAACTAACATGTACCACAGCTTGAGAGAAATTAAATGGTGGAGTGGGATGAAGAAAGACATTGTTGAGTTTGCCTCTAAGTGCCTGAATTGCAACCAAGATAAGGTTGAGCATCAAAGGCCTATTGGAGTAGCTAAAAAATTTGAGATTCCAGAGTTGAAATAGGACATTATAAACATGGACTTCATTATAGGTCTACCAAGGTCTCACGGACAACATGATTTGATTTGGGTGATAGTCTATTAGATGACAAAATCTACTCTCTTCTTAGTAGTAAAGACAACTGACATAGCAGAGGATTATGCCTGATTATACATAAGGAAGATTGTTAGATTACATGGAGTCCCCTTGTCTATTAGCTCAGATAGAGGAGCTCAATTCACTGCTCAATTTTTAAAGTCCTTCTAGAAAGGCTTGGGCTCAAAAGTGAATCTTAGAACTACTTTTCACCCTCAAATGGATGGACAAGCAGAATGAACAATTTAGACCTTGGAAGATATGCTGCAGGCTCGCTTTATTGATTTCAAAGTTAATTGTGATGACTATCTACCTCTGATTGAGTTTGCCTACAATAATAGCTTCTATTTGAGCATCCAAATGGCTCCTTTTGAGGCACTTTATCATAGAAGATGTAGATCACTGATTGGGTGGTTCATGCTAGATGAAGCAGGGTTTATTGGGCCAGACTTAGTACACCAGGCCATGAAGAAGGTAAACATTATCCAAGAAAGATTGCAAATTGCACAGAATCATCAGAAGTCGTACACTGATGTTAGAAGAAGAGACTTGGTATTTGTGGTCAATGATTGGGTATATTGAAAGTGTCACACATGACGGGTGTGATGAGATTTGGAAAGAAAGAGAAACCGAGTCTGAGGTACATTAGACCTTATCACATCATAAAGAGAGTGGGCAATGTGGCCTATGAGTTAGAACTACCACCAGAGTTAGCGGTCATCCATCCCGTCTTTCACATTTCTATACTCAAGAAGTGTTTGGGAGATCCATCCTTGGTTGTGCCTGTCGAAAGCATTAGGGTGAAAGTTAGCTTGAGCTATGAGTAGATTCCTATCCTAATCCTTAATCATCAAGTTCACAAGTTAAGAACTAAGAAGGTTTGCTTCTGTCAAAATTTTGTGGAGAAGTCAATCTGTTGAAGAGGCTACATGGGAAGCTGAAGAGGATATGAACGCTAGATACCTTCATATATTCGTGCTTAATGATAAGAATGTTGAAGGTAATGCCCTACTCTTAACTTGAGTTGATTTGTTCATTTCTTGAGTCTGAATAGCGAATGCCTAGATTATTGATTAGTTGATAGTTTGATTGGTTGATTGAGTATAGACAGGAGTCTTGATTGCTATTCATACATTGAGTCTATCCTCACTCTTCATTTGAGGATGATGATCCTAAGGGGATATAATGTAACACCCCCTAATTCCTTACACCTAGTCTGGAGTAGATGCATAGAGAAAACTAGAGAAAAGCTAAAAAAACTATAGAAAAATAATCAATGAGGGTCGTCTATGACCTATAGAGAGATCTATGACTCGTAGAATAGGTCTCATAAATTCCCTGATGACTTGATGAAATTTTCCAAGTCTGAGACACATATAGGAGATAGTCTATGACTCGTAAAGTATTCCATTGCTCGTAGATTAGTCTCATAAATTGGAGGATCAAATATCAACTTTTTAGTATCTTGAGTTACAAGTTAGTAGATAACTCGTAGAAAGTTCTAAAGCTTTAGAAGAGGTTTGTACAAAATTTCAGTAACTCAAATTTCAAAACCCTTGGTTTATGAGAGATCTTCTATGGCTCCTAGAATTGCCTACGACCCATAGGTGGGGTCTCGTGGAACCTATCGATAGTTTTTAAGGGGGGTATTTTTGTCTATTCCTATCCTCTTTTAATCAAAGCCTTGGATGTTTTGGACTTAATTAAAGCCCTAAAATGAAACCATAAGAGTATTTTTCACCATTTCTCACGGTTAAGGTTTTCTTGAGAATAATAGAGGAGGAAAAAAGAGCGGGCGTTTCGCATTCAAGTGCAAGGACCGACTGAAGTTTGATTGTTCCTTCTATTCCCAGGTATGTAAGGCTACTAAAACATAGATTATGATCCTCCATGTGCCCCGTACCCCAAGTTAATAGTGTTGAGAATGAGTTGAGCCTCCAATACATGTTTCTCTAAGGTCTTTCTTAAATTCTAATGTGAACCTATGTAGTCTTGCATGAATTACTATATTCATGAATTAAATACTTGAAATACATGATTTTGCGACACTACATAAACCCTAGCATGAATTCTTATTATTTTTACACATCATATTTAATTGAGCATGCATGAATATGATTTTAGCGTAGAGAGCTTATGAAATCCCTAGATGCTTTAATCCCATTCTTATTTCCTGAATGCCATGAGTCAGAATGATGCATGATAGAGTCTCTATGAGTCAAGATTTGAACATTAAACGAACATAACGAAAGAGTCGATAGTTGATGTAATGGTTTGAGTTGATAAATATCCAGATAAGACTAGTTAATTGAGAATGATTGTCTTATGAGCATTAAGTTTAAAGAGAATTACCGAGCACCAAAATGATCAAAAATAAGCCTAATAAAAACTCATTAACTACATCGCCAAGTGTAGGTGAGGACTGAAACATTTCATCAGATGTTCCCTCTTGATTGGAAATCCCTGAAAAAATGGCAAACTTGATTGATTGGATCCATTATGGATCCGATTCATTCTTTACCCAGCAAGTATTGAACGACTATGGTAACATCAATGAGACTATTATACAATCACTGGCTCATAAGTGATTATTATCGGATAAGAGAAAATCTTAGAAAAGTCGCAAACTAATAGTACTCTGACTGGATTGGATCAGGTTAAGTTGGATTGGTATTAATAGGTTATTGTCTATTCTCTATTCTTGCTTTAGATAGATATTTGACATTTTGATTAAGCATATTTGAGTTTTGCTACTCCATCTATATCTGTTTCACTCAGTTATTTTACATACCAGTATATTCCATGTATAGACGTTCATTTGGGCTTACATCTATTCTCAATGCAGAGATAGGTGTTAGAGGTCATCAACAGGTGTATCATAGAGGATCTATTCATATCCAATTGATTGGTGAGTGCTCCCCTACTTTCGTAGTATGCTCAGTTAGATTTTACCTAGCTTGGATTAGAAATTTAGTTCTTTTGTTTTGGGTAGCCATGGCATGTCATGGTATCATCTACACAGCTTAATTAGAGACTTCATAGACTAGATTTGGGATTGATAATTTGGATATTGTTTGACTAGTTTCTTTCACACTAGTCTTGTTGGATTATTGTTATTGTCTTTATATGAGATTGTCCACCTTTATTCATCTTTCGTCTTCTGCGGACATGATAAATGTTTATTGAATAAATGCGATGAGGCCAAGTGGTTTTCTTGGAGACTAGTAATAATCTTTGAGTGTCGGCCACATCTATGGTATCCTCCCTGGAAGTGACAATATTGTTAAGATTGAACTATTTAAAAGATTATGATATGTCTTAATAACTTAAGCCTTGTATATTGTGTAGAGTGGATTATATGGATACTGTAAATGCTTATGATATTGATAAAGTATTGTACCAATTTCTGAGATATTAATCTATGCAATGTTGTTATATATATGTATTATTGTGTCGGGATTTTTCTGAGTGTGGGGTTGTAGTTCGGCGACTTGTGATTGGGAATTAAGGAGTACTTGTGTTCTTTATTGCTTTACTCTAGATTAGTTTTATTTTCTGAGTACCATATTGTTTGGCGCTCACCCTTTGCAACATTTTGTAGGTTGTGAGCTCTGTCCAATTTGATAGATTTTCCTGGTTATACGATCGAGCTTCTGGATCTCTTAAGAGGTAGCTACTTGTCTTTTCGGCAGAGCTTCAAGGATTCTATTTTATGTTTTGTTCTATTTAAGGACTATACATTAAGACTTATACATGTGACACCAATTCTGGAATGGTTGTGGATTTTGATTTTCTATGTTTATCTATCTTATTAGACTGTTTATCTTTTGCTTTCATTATTATATTGAGTTGCTTATATTTTGGGATGACTCACCTTCGTGGACTAGGTGAGTGCATCATACCTAAATTTTGGGTCATGATAGTTTGTGCTCTAAGTAAATTGAGTCGATACACGAGTAATCCCAACTAAAATCATTAGATGGCAATAAAGCGAGTTTTGGGGTGTTTTGAGTACACTCAAAACTTTGCTTTGCATTATAGCAAGTATCCAGCAGCTGTTGAAGGATATAGTGATGCAAATTGGATTACTAGGTCAGCTAAAACTAAGTCCACAAGTGGATACGTCTTTACCATTGATGGAGGAGCAATATCATGGAAATCATCCAAACAAACAAGTATAACTCGATCTACAATGGAGGATGAGTTCACAGTCTTAGACAAGACTGGTGAAGAACTTGAATGGATCTAGAATTTCATAGAAGATATTTCATTTTATCCCAAACCAATGGCTCCTATATGCATACATTGTGATAGTCAAGCGGCAATAGAAAGAGCTGGAAGCGTTATGTATAACGGTAAGTCTCATCACATACACCAAAGACACAATACCATTAGACAACTACTCTCTAGTGGAATTATCACAATTGACTATGTAAAGTCAAAGGATAATATGTTGGATCCATATACAAAAAGAAGGAGTTAAAAGATCATCAAAGAGAATGGGACTATAGCCGAGGATAAATAATCGTGGCGGTAACTCTACCTAGAAGATTGGAGATCCCAAGATATAGGTTCAAGGAGATCAAACAAAGTCATTGATGATAGTTCAACATTGTCACAAATAAATTAGGTCTATTCTCATGATAATGCAATATTCTGTAAAAAAAAGATAAGGTAATATGACCTTTTAATGATTTCTAATATTGATACAGGGTATATCAAATAGTCTATCTATGAGATTACACATTTAAAAATCACCAATATAAGTGTGAAGTGTAAGTCGCTTCAAGGAGAATCAGATAAGGTCATTTCTCTATGCACTTATAAACCAGGAAGTATTCATGGCTGAAATAAACAAAACAATGAGAACCAAAATCAGTTAATGGCTTAGTTGTGTGACTTATGTTGTGTAGATGTGCGACAAAGATCAACGGTTTAAAGATATCACATTTATTTATTGATCGAGTATACCGGATATATGTTCACTATGGAAAGTTGAAAGGGAGACCGACTTCTCCAAATGTAATTAATCCTTACTTATAGATAACACATGTTTTTCATGTATATATTTTTAACAAATGATCATTCCCCATTTACGTGGGGGGTTCTTTGGGTTTAAGTAAGAAGTGTGAATTGAAAAATGAATATTGAATAGGAACACTTATATTAGGAAACACTTCCTCTATATCTTAAAGAGTCAAGTAAAGAGGACCCTCTAACACCATCGTCGTCGTCGTTTACTCGGCTACGGCTTCAGCTTTGGCTTTGGCAAATGATTTGATTGATTGATAAATTTTTTGGATAAAATTTATTTAACCAATCTAAAATTTTTCCTATTCTCATATTTTTGTGAATTATTAATTAATTATTTAATATGTAAATTATTTATTAATTAAATATATTTATGGATTATTTTTAATTAAGTTAATTTGCAAACTTAGTTAGTTAGTATAATCGACTTTTGATTTTTACGTGTAGAAATCTTTAGAATGGTCATCTTCGTTCCCAAGAGAATCCATATCTATTTTGAACAGATAAGACTATTTGTAATAGGTATATTCGTACCCAACACTACCTATAAATAGAGGTCATGGCTGCATTTTCTAAACGAAATTTTCTCTTCTTTTCTGCATAAATTTTCTTACAAATAAAAAAGTTGAGTTTGCATGTGATTTATTGCTGACTTTTGAGTTTATCGAAGTTACAGAAGTTTAAGGTGTCGCTGAGTCTGTAATAGTTTATCTGTTTTATCTTGGGAGGAGATAATCCATAACCTCAGCTACAGTGAGGGGATTAAATTCCTTAAGGACACACTGAATTTTGTGAACTCAAATTATTTTATAATTTTATTCAATTTTTATTTTTTATTGTTTCTGGTATTTGTTGAATACAAAGGGAATAACAAATATCTCCTTGGAGTTCCCACGTCTAAATCCTTATCTCTTTGTTCATGCAAGAAACTGAAAAAGAGCAAACTTTTGAGTCGTGAACTAGAGAATAGAGAATATGTTGTTAAGTGACATGCTTAACTTGGATGATGTTGTCACTGATACTTCTAACTTACATTCGTTCAAGCTAGCGAATATGGAAAAAGTCCCAAGCTCGTGTCTAGTAATTGTTTTAAAGGTAATTGAAGTTGAGATTGGATTGAAGAATGCTCCAACAACCAAAAGCTTGCTTAAGTTGAGAAATTTTGCTGAAAATTTGGGTGAAATTATCATGTTGTCCTTTGACGTAACTGAATTAATGGTATGTACATACATATACTGAATTATCCTGGTGTTTACTTGTATTTAAGTGTTTATCTGATTGCTCACATCCACAACTTTAATGCTTCTTTTATTGTTAATTGTTGCACCTTTTATGTTGTTAAGTACTCAGGTAGTTAATACTTCCTCCTTAGTATTCTTTCAACAATTTTTGAGTAACCAATTTTTCCAATTCAATTTTGTTTCAAGGTTGACAATTTGCACTACATCTTACTTTTCATTGTCTAAGAAGGAAGTAATATCTTAATTAGAAAATCTTCACAACAACATTGAACCACTATGTATCAAGCACATAACTTTGGAAGTACTCTCTTCGCTCGTAGCAAGATATGATGTAAAGAAACATAGAGCAATAGTGCAGTGAAATAGTAAATCGATATACGTTTAGCCATTATTGGTGATGTAGTCGAAATCATCATCATTTGCTTTCCACCTTTCAGTAAGTCTTCAAATCATTCAAACCTCACTTAAGATAGTGTAGAGTGGAGAAAGAGATTTGTGCTTAGAGACCTTTAACCAGGTGCGCCCCTATTTATAGCTATTCTACCATTGAGAATAGTAGTGGGGAGTTAGTGGTTAGTGAAAAGTTGAAGAATAGTGGAGTAGTGAGGAAGTTATAGAAGTAATGGAATAGTGGATATAGTTGTGTAACTTCCATGGGTAGTGGATACAGTGGTAGTTGCAACTTCCATGGAAGTTACAATGCAACTTTTATGGAAATTACAAACCACATCCATGGAGTTTATGAAAGTTACAGACCACTATCCATAGAATGTGACCAATATTCGAACACTCTCCCACTTGGTCCATCACTCTAATCCCATAAGTAGAACATAATACATGAATCATGGCGACAGTTTCTCTGAAGGCGAGTAGTATCTTCCATGTATCACAATATATTATACTTCTAAATCTCAGCCCTCAAAAATTAATAAATAAACTCAATATTTATTCTATGTTCATATTTTAGTGATAATTCTAAAAGTAAAACTGAATGTGCGCATAGTTAGAAGAAACTATCATATAAAATAGAGTTTCATGAATACTTATAGTTACAAAAAAATGTTACATAGTGGGACATTGGGACTAAGTTCCATTGTGACTACATGATCCTTAAATTTATACGGTGGCATGGCTTTAGTTGGATCAACTAACATTGCTTTGGTACTAATGTGTTCAATGACCATTTTCTTATCTTTAACACGTTCTCTTATGGCTAGATATTTGATGTCAACATGTTTGCTTCGTCTACCACTTTATTCTTAGGCATAAAGACAACAGCTGAATTATCACAATATAATTTCAATATCTATTATAGATTTGACAATTCTAAGCCTAGAAATGAAACTCTTTAACTATACACCATGTGAGGTAGCCTCAAAACAAGAAACAAACTTATCCACCATTGTGAAAGTAGTGACCAAAGTCTGTTTGGCACTTCTTCAAGATATAGCTCCATCGGCTAACATCTTGAAGTTGATTTTCATGAATCAACATAATCAACAAAGTCTGAATTAGAGTAGCTAATGAATCTCAAGTCATTTGATCATTTATACATAAGCATGTAGTCTTTTTTCCCTTCAATATATCTTAAGACTTTCTTTGCAACTTTCCAATGGTCAAGACCTAGAATACTCTGATATCTTTCTAACATTCCAACAGCAAATGCCATATTAGGTCTTATATAAAACTGAGCATATATCAAGCTTCCGACAACAGAAGCATATGAAATGCCTTTTATTTTCTCGCTCTCAAGATCATTCTACGGGCACTGATTCAAATCAAAGTTGTCACCCTTCACTATCGAAACTATACTTGGTGAACAATCTTTCAATCGAAATCTCTCCAAACCTTTATTGGCATAGGATTCTTGAGATAGACCTAAGGTACCTTGATGTCTATCTTGATGAATCTCAACGTCAATAACATAATACATCACCCATGTCTTTCATGTCAAATTTTTTGGAGAGAAATTATTTTACCTCCTGTATTATTCCCTTGTCATTAGCTGCAAGTAAGATATCATCCACATATAGAACTAAGAAATATGTTTTACTCCCACTAACCTTCTAATATATACATTGATCCATCATATTCTTCACAAAGTCAAATGAAGAAATAACATTATGAAACTTTAAATATCATTGACAGAAGACTTGTTTTAGTCCATATATAGATTTCTTTAACTTGCATATCAAGTGCTCACTATTACTAGAGGGGAATTCTTCTGGTTATTTCATATAAATCTCTTCCTCTAGATCACTATTGAGAAATGTGATTTTCACATCCATCTATTGTAATTCTAAGTCAAAGTGCTACTAATGCCAATATAATTCGCAAGAAATCCTTTTTAGACACAGGAGAAAAGGTCTCTGTGTAGTTAATTTCTTTCTTTTGATTGAATCCTTTAGCAATGAGTCTTGCTTTGTAGTTTTCTATGTTGCCTAATGAGTCTTTTTTAGTTTTAAAGACTCATTTACATCCAATGGCTTTAACACCATTAGGCAACTCAATAAGATTCTAGACTTCATTAATTTTGATAAAATTCATTTCTTTTTTTCATGGCATCGTACCACAATTCAAGCTCTTTATAGTTTATGGCTTGTGAAAAAGACTCGGGATCATTTTTGACAATGTTAGATTCTTATAAATATATAACAAAGTCACTAGGAATTGCTGGTATCAGTAATCCAAATACTCAAATTGGTATTAATAATTATCAAATAATTGATAATTATCAAATAATTGAGAAAAAGGGGG
>JAOTQJ010144147.1:20000-35665 GCA_025642045.1 Solanum sejunctum | reverse complement strand
CGAGGATCCTATTCTGCAATAGCTTAAAGAAAAGGTGAGTCAGGGTACAATAAAAGGCTTTGACCTTGCACAAAATGGAGTACTTTACAACCAAAAAAGATTATATATGCCTAATATTAATGGGTTAAGAAAGAGAATAATGGATGAAGCCCATCATTCCTGATATTCTATCCATCCAAGATCAACTGAAATATACCATGACCTGAAGGAAATGTTTTGGTAGGGAGGTATGAAAAATGACCTTGCAAAATTTGTGGTTCAATACCCTAATTGCCAACAAGTGAAATTAGAACACCAAAAGCCAGGAGATTA
Organism: Solanum sejunctum; assembly: GCA_025642045.1. Classification (NCBI taxonomy): domain Eukaryota; kingdom Viridiplantae; phylum Streptophyta; class Magnoliopsida; order Solanales; family Solanaceae; genus Solanum; species Solanum sejunctum. The sequence goes on along the minus strand of JAOTQJ010144147.1, from coordinate 35,353 downwards.
TATGCAATGTATAGAGCTTCCAACATGGAAGTGGGATATGATTAATATGGATTTTGTTACAGGTTTGCCTCATTCATTTCAGAAGTTTGACTCCATATGGGTAATAGTTGACAGACTTACAAATTCAGCATACTTCTTTCTAGTCAGGAGTGATTATACAGCTGAAAATATATCAGGCTATACCTAAAAGAGATGGTCAGGCTATATGGAGTCCCAATTTCCATTCTATCTGATCGAGGAGTTCAATTCACTAAAAAGTTTTGGAAGTCTCTCCAATGAAGTTTAGGGATACAAGTGAATTTGAGTGCAGAATTCCACCCTCAAACAGATGATTAAGCAGAATGCACCATTCAAATACTTGAAGATGTGTTGTGAACTTATGCATTGTACTTTAAAGGTAGTTAGGTGGACTATTTACCACTTATTGAGTTTGCCTATAACAATAGCTACCACACAAGTATCAAAATGGCATCTTATGAAGCTTTGCATGGAAGAAAATATAGACTGTCAATTGGATGGTTTGAAGTGGGTGAGACCACCTTACTTGGGTCAGATCTAGTGCAACAAGCCATGGAGAAAGTTAAGGTGACACAGCAACGACTAGAATCAGCCTAAAGTCATCATAAATCATAAGAGGATGCCAGGAGAAAAGGATTGGAATTTTTAGTAGGTGATTGGGTATTTTTAAAGGTGTCTCCAATGAAAGTGGTTATAAGATTTAGTAAGAGGAAAAAACTGAATCCCCACTACATAAGGCCATATCATATTATTAAGATGTATGGGCAAGTTGCATATAAACTAGAGCTACCCTAAGAGCTTTCGATGGTTCATCTAGTTTTTCATGTCTCAATGCTGCGAAAATGCATAGGTGACCTATCCCATATCACTCCTATTGAGGATATGTAGGTTACAGAAGTTCTCACCTATAAAGAGGTACCAGTTTCTATTCTAGATCATCAAGTTAAGAAGCTAAGGAATAAAGAAATATCTTCAGTAAAAGTACTTTGGAGGAATCAAGAAGCAGAAGAGATAACATGGGAGGCTGAGGATTCGATAAAATTAAAGTACCCTTACTTGTTTGAATCTAAAGAGGAAGTACAACATGGAGAACTGGGACACTAATAGGTACGTGTGATTTAATACTTAATGTCCTGCCAAATGCTTGTGTAAGTAAAGGTTTAAACTTGGTTAAGCTATCCAATTGACCTAACATTCGAGAACCAATGTTCCTAACTGGGGAAGGATGTAACACCCTACACCTTACACTAATAGTACAATTCAAATGAAACATGACATCATTTGGTTGAATTAGCGCTAATTTTCAAAAGTTCTTGAATTTTGTGTTAATGGGCTACATGTGCATCTAACGCTTAAGAGAGTGGAGTGTATACATGTTTTGTGTTGAATTGAGGAGAGTACAGCATTAAATGAAGTAATATAGTTTAGGTGCTTGTAGGACTTAGGAAGCTAGCAGGTGAATCACCTACTTGCTGAGCTTAAATTTGCAAGCTAAACCGAGACGAGGTTCGACGTCGAATTTATCCAAGTTCGATTATGAATAAAGTACATATTAAGGGTGTAACTTTAGCTCATGTTTTAGCATCATAAACGGGCTATATTATCAGCCCAAGAAGTATAACCAAAAGAGCCCAAAAACATCACAAGTTCTTGGATACTTTTGTCCCAACCCAAGTGAGCAAGAAAGCTGAAAATAGACAGCCCAAGTCCAACCAATTTGGAGGCCCAAAAAGGTCCAAATGAAAGGGGAAATGAGCTGCGTCACCTGATTAGTGAAATAAGGCTAAGAATGACTCATTATGTCGGCCAAATCACACTATAAAAAGTGGTCAAACCAGCTCCTAAAAGTCATTTCTAATCTTGACCTCACAAAAATCAGATTGCTCTCTCTACTTTCTCTCAACTTTTCTCAACTTTGTAAAGTAGCAAAAAGGGACTTCCGGGGTCCTTAGATAAGCACTACACTTTGAGTTAAGTGGTTAGTAAGTTTACATATGTGTTTAGTATTGTTTTTGTATGAAACACAAGAAGTATATGCTAGTATGTTGATGCTAGATAATCTCGGCAGATTTTGTGCTAAAAGTTGCTGCACGTTTTTCTTTTTTTTTTTGTAATTTCTCTAGGTTTTGTGAGTTGTATTATGAAGAAAACTTGATGTTCCTAACATGATTTGAGTTATAAACATCACCCCAAATTTTTTTCTCTGATTTTGGTTTCATTTAAAAAGCATGTTACATTGTGTTTTCTTAAGCATGATATTGATTAGCTCACATGCCTCATGACTTCTTAAGTGCTGTGATAAGACTATTATAAGACTGTTTGAAGTCTTTTTATATGTGTAAATGTTGCTTTGTGGGCTGTTGTATGACTCTTATGACATCAAAATATGTTGTACATGATGTTCACATGCTAATGTGTATTAGAAAATACGATTAGGGGCGTAAAGGTTAAAGGAATACGCTCGGGTTTGTAATCACCCGCTTGCTGCCCGTGTATTATTTTCTTATGTGATTGGGATGCCAAGGTGTCTCTACTGGTTATTAATGTTAGTTTTATCACCTACTACATTGTAGATAAGTATTTGGAGGAAGATAAGGTTATCTCTAGGTAGTAACAAGGTCACACAACGAGGTTTGTAAGGTTATTTGATTTCGTATCACTTGGCATGAAACATAGCTCTCTCCTTGGTACATAAATGCATTCACCAACTCCGACACAATTATTAACCATGTCTTCACTCTTGTACATGTTCTTATGATTCAACACATAGTCACCTTCAAAAATAGCATACATGTTTGGATGCCAAGTTACATGAGTTCCTGTTACAAAATAATGTTCATGAGTTATTCCATTTCATACGCATTTCATTATTTGTGTAATGTACTCTTTTGATTGTCATATTGTTTTATTTGATTATCCATATGTCACATGCTACATATACAGTCCTATAGCCACACTATTATGTGTACCGAAAGAATCATCTCAAAGGTAATTGAAATATAAAGTATTTAATTTTTTGTAGGTAGTAGCCCAAGGTGTGGAGATAGGACCTAGCCAGGGATGATCCTATCAATGGGGAGTAGCTCGAGGGGTTGAGAATAACCTATCCAGGGACAAACCCGATACAGTTTCACTACTAATCAGTTGGTCATTTGTTTTACAGCTATGCACATATTATATAGTAATGGTAAAGTAATACAAAGGACATAAAGTACAAGATTCCATAGTACAACTAAGGGTGGTCCATATTCTGCAACAGATGCATAGTTTCATTTGAGTTGTTACTTTATATATAGTATATACTACCTTACATACTCAGTATATTATCTCATACTAATGTCCTTAATGGGGGACCTGCATTTCATGCTGCAGGTACAAGTGCTAGTAGATCTCCCCAGTAGAAGTGGAGGATATTCAGCTGTTGTGACTAAGCTCCAGATTGCTTCGGCGCTTTGTATATGTCTAGAGCTTACGTGTTTTGATTGCAACATTTGTTGAGGTAGGACATGTCCCGACCCTTATCAGATGTTTTTCTTTATTTAGAGGCTTTGTAGACTATGTAAAGTAAAGTTTGGTCATGTCTCATACTTTAAATACCATTGCACGGCCTAGTGATATGCACTTCCTTTTGACTAGTTATCACTGTTTATCTTCTTCAAGGCAAGTTAAATGTAGAAACCCCTTATTGTATGTATAGAAATCACATAGTTACAGGTTAGGTTTCCCGAGACTTATCGGCAGCGGGTGCTAGTCTACCCTAACTGGACTTTGGGGCATGACACTAAATAGGAGATTTGACTAAGTTGATTCTTACGAAAGGTCGAATCAAATCATTTGTCCTTATTTCAACAAAAGAAGCACGGGCTTCTTCGCAAGAAGAATTTTTTTTGTCTTGGTTTTAATTCAACACTAAACAAGTCCTAACTAATTGAATACTTGTGTTAGAAATTCCTCAAATTGATTTGCCATTTTCATAAAGGCTATAATTGACAATTCAATGTTGCACATTATTCCTTTCCTTGAATGGATCCGGTGGAAAAAGAGTTGCTAAATGTATACATTCGTTATTTCATATATAATGATAGGTCGAACTAAAACAAAAAACCTTTTCTTACTAGGTGTAATTAGTTGGACATAGATCTAATTTTTCACTTTTTTGTATTCCTTGGAATTTCTTTTTCTTGTTCCTGGTGGTATCAAAATGCTGGTATGTCTAGATATCTTATCTGTCTCTCCAGGAAAATGGATATCTCTAGAAAAGATTTTCAGTTCAATTCATATTTTTTCTCTCCACTCGGACCAACCCACCAACTCAGCTTCTTAGATTTAATGTGGTTTATGTATAGACCTCGATGATACTATTGTTCCGTACCATTATGGAAGAAGATCCGGGCAAGATATGCACCTCTTCAGGAATGAAAAAGAATCAATCTACTTTCATTTGGTATTTTGGCCTAAGTTCCTTGACTCCTCAATACTCAATCAAATCCTCTTTTTTGATGACTAAATGCATTTCTATAGTCCCATATTTAATAATACCTGAACTCTTTCTTCTGTATTGAGGATCATCGAAATATGCAAAAAGACAAATGAGACTTATTTTTATGAAATTTTCTATTACATATATTTTATTTTTCATTTATAAAAAATCTAAAAAATGGGAATTTTTCTTATAGCTTGAATATTAACTATTCAATTAAAATAAACTATAACGAACATTTTGGTTTTCAAAATCAAATTCGTTGGAACAAAAGAGGCTTAGGTGGGTATTGACCAGACTAAGCCATGAGAATAAGAGGGTCTTCTTTGACCCATGGGTGCAAATCGGTAGCTGTGAAACTAGCTCTGGCTTGATGACTGCTTTACTTTTTGCCTTTTCATGGGGCATCGCCTTTTGAATAGAAGGAAGTTGGAGAGTAGAGGTTATTTTGGTAAACCAATGCACGAGTTAAGGCTCCCATATCTCCTTGACCATCCAAAAAAGTAAGGGCTCATAGGGAGTCAGAAGCAAGAAGCAAGCAGAGTAAGAGGCGGGTAAAACTCACACAAGCAGAGGGGGAGACAGAGTCATGAAAAGCGAGAAGCCCTGGCAAGGGGGAATGACCAACTATGAATAGATCTTACTTATGCTTATGGGTAAGAACATATATTAGTCTATATTGTGGGTCTATTTGTTAGAAAAGGTGACCATACCCTTTCCAAAACATTAACATAGGTCTTCAAGCAAACATCGAATGGGGGGCGAAAAGAGTTTATTTACCTTTACAATATTTCGGAATGTATCATGGCTCTATCTATTCGTTAAAAAAAGAAAAAAGAGTTCTGAATCTTAAGTGAAAAATAGGTGTGGGGAAGAGTGAGGAGGGGCTATGAGCCTTCTCTCGTTGTTGTTCACGGACCACCCATCTCTTCATTCTATTTCATCTGGCCCGATGAGATCAGATTTCTAGAACGAAGAGAAGCAATAGGAAGAAAAGACTACTGGCAGGAAATCCTTATTTATGAAAGCCCCTTATTAAGGTTAAGGGGAAAACGGGAGTGCACTCCGGCATACCAGCTGAAGAAAGGAACTCCGGAAGCTTGCCTTCTTATTATATTAAAAGGGAAAAGGGTTCCTCTCCTTTTAGACGAGCTACTTTGTTCCAAACCTATCTTACTAATAAGAAGAAAGGGGCATTCAACCACTTCACTGTAAGGTGATAGGAAAGCAAAAACCTACTCCTAAGAAGTTGTTGGATAGAAGTAGTACATTATACATCTGCTCGCCAGCAGCAGAGGCAGAGACAAAGTTGCCCTTTATATGTGATATAGTGAAAAAGGCTGATTCAACGAGATATGCCTTGCCTACATTAAGATTTAAAACTTGTCATCTACTTTCAAGAAATGTTTGGAGCAGAGAACTTACAGTAGTACAACACCAAGTGCTCCGATGATTGAGGAACAAGAAGAGATCTATTAAGAGAAAGATTTATTCTAGAAAATCTTAGCAGTTACATCCAATCACAAACTATACGAAAGTCGCCCCTTTTTTATGGAGATTTACCCATCACATAGATTCATAGACAAAGAGAACGAACTTCATATATCCCTTTTCTACTCAATCCAGAAGCAAGATCAGATGTTATCCTAGTTCGTCTTCATTTTTATGAAACTATTCCTCAAGCAAGGCAGCCGATAAGTCATCGAAGTGTTTGAGTGAATAATGGAATTGTTAACATTGATCATTTTAAACTCTCCCACAGTGATATAATATGTTTTCAAGAAATTAATCCACAGTGAAGAAATAAAGAGATCCTTCTTGGATTATCGTAGAATTAGAGGAGCCATCTTAGGAAATGGCTTAACTTAAAAGACAGATGCCACCACTGCAAGGTGAGGGAGAAACTTATCTGGTATTACTATGCACTTATTCCTATTATGAGAATGAAATGATGCCCCAGCATGACTCGAGACCAAGACTCCTTACAACTCGCACTAATATCAGCACTGAGTGGCCAGAGATCGATTGAAAAGGCAAGCCCAGTCGACCCTCTCCCTCCTCACTGCCTATCTACTCATGTTCGTAGATTGATTAGAGGTCAACACTCTGGTCTGGCAGAAAAACAAAATTCAAACATATCAAATGATACGTGAATTGCTCAGTAGTGCTTCGCCACTACCCAAGTTGATAAAAATAGGTTAATGGTATAGCATAGCCTTGCGAAGGCTGAGGTTGAGGGTTCAAGTCCCTCTTTTCACTCCTAGCATAGTCATTTAGTGGTAACAAGTGGAGTGCATAAGCCACTTTAGAGATAGGGTCGAGAAGCAAGTAGCCCCTTATATAGGGTTCCAAACTTACATAACTCCGAAGAAGTTGTTAGATTTTCATCAACCGTTGCACGCTAGCATCCTAGCCTTTTCCCAACATATACAAGGGGATGCTAGTTCTAGCTTGTAGTTTACTAGTGAATTAGAAAAGCAAATCGAGATTAATAATAATAACGGATGGAGTCTGAGGGTAGAACATGTTCGGTGTCTCGACCTTGTCTCCTTCATCATAGACTGAAAATACTAGGAATCCTATTGAGAAAGAAGAGGCATAAGCATCGCCTCTTGATCCAATCTATCTTCCCTGGCATCCCCAACACACTCTTGATACTAAAGTAACCTCTCACCTTAATGAAGAGATTGAAAGTCTGGGTCCCCTCGATCACCCTCTCTCTCCCTGTAGGTCAAGTTGAATTACATCCTCCCTCTCAATAATACTGCTTATCCTAGTGAATTTATGGGGTTACTCAACCAGAAGCTTCTCAAGATCAACCATTTACTTTTCTAGTTAGAGACCAATGTCTTGGGGCTAACATCGAATCCGCTTAAGGACCTACCGGTTTAGGTTTATATCTAATGCATTCTCCGACTGGAGAAGTCATTTTTTTAAGAGAAACTATGCATTTTTAGGATCTACGTGCTCCATGGTTTGAGCCTATAAGGGGTCCAAATGGGTTAGACATGAGTAGGTTGAAAAAAGACATACAACCTTAGCAGGAACGACATTCTGCGGAATATATGTCTCATGCTCCTTTAGGTTCTTTAAATTCTATATGTGGTGTTGCTACCGAGATTAGTACAGTCAATTATGTCTCTCATAGAAGTTGAAATCCATATTTTTGATTCAGTCCTAGTACTGAAAGACGTGATTTTGGGAGTGGATTTTGAAATAAAAGACTTCTTTTACTTCCTGCAAATTGCTTATGTAAGAACTACTAGAAAGAATGGGACGTTCAGTCAAGCCTTCACTCTGGAATAGTAATGCTTTGAAAAAGGCATGATTCATTAAGTGAGAAAGGTGCAAAAGCATGGGGAGCATAGCTTTATATCTGAAGTACTGTGCTTCTTCCGTTCAGAATAGATCGATCAAGTTCTTCTTATTTTCCCAACTCAAAAGACAACTAAGCCACTATTTAAAAAGTCTTAGTTACCCTGGATTGGAAAACCTGGTATCCTCCACGAGGTTAATTTATTTGACCCAATAGGGCGGGGGATATCCATGTCACTCTTGTAACCACCGACTATAAAATAGATTATTATGAATTTTATTAAACAACTATTTATAGGTGTAGAAAGATGTGCCAATGTATCTTAGCGTGGTCTGTTGGAACAGACCAGATAGTTGAAGGGGCTTCTCTTTTGAGTTCCTTTAGCTCGAACTTGAAAAGGATCTTTGAGTTACCACATCTTAGCATAGGGATTGATCAAGAAAGATCTTTCCTTCTTCTTATATATAAGTTCATGATTGTATCTGCAGATGTTTGGTACAGTGAATAATCTTATCCTTTGAGAATAATAAAAAATGGACAGTGTTCCATTGGAATAATCAAAGGTGACTATATTGGTACTAGTTACTCTTAGGGGAAGAGTGGAAGAAGGGGGTTTTCTCAAATGCGGAAAAGGATCCAACAAATTCGAAAGAATTGAAAGAGTGTAATTGCGAATTAGATTGGTGCTCTTATTGGCCCTTTATATACCTCCCCACCAATAGATAGAGACAAATAGGAATAACCAAACCACATCTACAAAATGTCAGTACCATGCAGTTGCTCCAAATCCAACGTGATGCTACTTGGTTAGATGACCAAGATATTGGCGAATACCACATATGATTTAGAGAATAGTGCCTAGAATCACATGAAAACCATGAAAGCCAGTTGATAAGAAAATGGTAGAACCATAAATACTATCCAAAATAGTGAATGGTGCTCGATAATATTCCATTCGTTGAAAGCCTGTGAATACTAGAGCCAGTGAAACGGTAGCTACTAAAGCATGAACTGCTTGTTTTTATTATGGCTTGGTCCTTTTATGGCGAATATTGGTGCACAGACCACTTTCTTTTATATTTTCAAGAAAGAGAATTGAGAATTAATATGTGACCTAATCGAAGAGGCCACTAGTATATGCATGATGCATAATTATTTTCATATTGGAGGAGTGGCTGTTGATCTACCCTATGGCTAGATAGATAAATGTTTGTACTTTTGTGATTATCTTTTAGAATTGGTTGCTGAGTATCAAAAACTTATTACTGGGAATCCTATTTTTTTAGAATGAATTGAAGGGGTAGGAATTATTGGAAGAGACGAGGCATTAAATTGGGGTTTATCAGGACCAATGCTATGAGCTTCCAGAATAGAATGGGATCTTCGTAAAGTTGATCATTATGAGTCTTACGATGAATTTGATTGGCAGGTTCAATGGTAACGAGAAGGGGATTCATTAGCTGGTTATAGAATATTTGGAAGTTGGTAAAGACCCACCCCTTGTTTCAGTCAAAATGAGTTCCCGAGACCCCAGGACCTTGGCTTCCGCCAATAGTGAACTATTAAGGATCACATCCCCTACATATTCTACATTATAGCCTGCAACTGATTTCGCTTCCGCTTCTGGGAGATCAAATAGAGCTCAATTAGTTTCAGTTAGATGAGATATAAAGAACAGAACCAATATAGGGAGCAAGGGAAATACCGGACCATATCTGGTTTTGCGCCATGACAATATCACTTGAATTATGGGAACCGACACACATTAGTATAGTATATTGGGGTACCCGGGTAGAACCACACATGAAAATTTTTCTCCATGTGGCTGGTCCATGCTTTCTGAGGTGCTGACTGTGACTCAGTATGGGAGAATGGGGCAGAAATACATACTTTCGTATTCAGAGCATTGTCCGATTAAGTAGGCAGGGGCCACCAAGCAAATCTTTCTTGAAGAGGCAGGGTTGGTTCCTTTTCGGCCCACACCCTTTATTTATTTAGATGCTGAGGTAAGTCAAGCCCTAGGAAATTCTAGGTTTGCTCCCAGCTCTATTTAGGCCAGCAGCTTACTCTCGAGAGGGTGGGGTCCTAGAGCGAACTACTCATTGCTTTGTTGCCCCAACCCAAGGAAGGGCATTTGGTAAGGAGCATTATTTTAAGGGAGAGAAAGCGTGGTTGATAAAGAAACTCATTAGAGATGGTTAGAGTGCTTTCATCAAATGATTCATGTGAACTGAGCCATTCCCATCCCAAGTGGTGCCCCAATTTGGACTATTCGGTCAAAAAGAGATTCACATAGAGACTACTACTATCCGAGAATCTCTTTCTATGATAGTTAGTAGGGGCGAGCTTTCCTATGGTAGTCCCGCTGCGGCCTTTGAACAACCATCCTATCTTATCTTGATTTGTCTATACTTGTATGTATCCAGCTATGTTAGCTACACATGAGAGCATTTTATATAAAGTCTAAAAAGGCACTCATCAGTCAGCTCGGCCACCCTTCCTATTTTGCTTTGCTGCCTATGAAGATAATAGGTCCCAAAAAAGTGGCCCGACTTTCATCATCTATAGCAGCTGTCACGCAAGAACTAATAGAAAGGATTTCAACGCCCCTTTCATTATAGTCAAGTATGTCACACCCCAAAGGCCTATTAGGGCGGACAAGCACCCATCTCAGATAAGGATCAGGACAACAAACCTATAACTATGCACTTTCTATACATACTATAAGGGGTTTCTGTATTTGACATGCCTTTAAGAAGACAAACAGTGATAAGAAGCCAAAAGGAAATGCATATGACTAGGGCATTGGGGCCACGATATTTAAAGTACTAGACATGACCAAACTTTACTTTATATATTCTACAAAGCCTCTAAATAAAGAAAAACATTTGATAAGGGTAGGGATTAGACCTCTCCTTAACAAACTGTGAAATCAAAACACGTAAGCTCTAGAGATATACAAAGCTCCAAAGCAACCTAGAGCTCGGTGATAATAGCTGAATATCCTGTACTTCCATTGGGGAGATCTGCTAGCACCTATACTTGCAGCATGAAATGTAGGTCCCCCATAAGGGACATCAGTATAAGATAATGTACTAAGTATGTAAGGAAAGATATACTATATATAAAGTAACAACTCAAATTAAACTATGCATCTGTGGTAGAATATGGACCACCATTAGTTATACTGTGGAATATTGTAGTTTTTGTCCTTTATATTACTTTACCTTTACTGTATAATCTGTGCACAGCTGTAAAACAAATAACCAACTAATTAGTGGTGAACTGTATCGAGTTTGTCCCTGGCTAGGTTATACTCAGCCCCTCGAGCTACCCCACTTTGATAGGATCGTCCCTGGCTAGGCTATACTCAACCCCTTGGGCTACCACCTACTAGAAATTGTATACTTTATCTTTTAATTATCTTTGAGATGACTCTTTTGGTGGCTATAATATTGAAGCTGTAGGACTGTATATGTTGTATGTGACATCTGGATAATCGCACAAGACAACATGACAATGAAAAGAGTATGTTACATAAATAATAAAATGCATATGAAATGAAACAACTGGTGAACTTTATTTATCAACAAGAACTCATATAACTTGATATCCATGCATGTATGCAGTTTTGAAGGTGACTATGTATGGAATCAGATGAACATGTACAAGAGTGGAGACATGGTTAAAAGTTGTGTCGAAGTTGGTGAATGCCTTTATGTACCAAGGAGAGAGTTATGTTTCATGCCAAGTGATACAAAATCAAATAAACTTACATACCTCATTGTATGACCTCATTACTACCTCGAGATAGCCTTACCTTCCTCGAAATACTTATCTATAACAAAACAGGTGACAAAAATAGCATTAATAGACAATAGATACACCTTGGCATCTCAATCACATAAGGAAACAATACATGGGCAGCAAGTGGATGATTATAAACACAAGCGTATTCCTTTAACCTTTCTACCCCTAATCGTATTTTCTAATGAACATTAGCCTGTATACATCATGTACAGCCTATTTTGATGTCATAACAGTCTTACAACAGCCCACAAAGCATAACACATCACAATTCCACATAATCTAAAAATGGACAGCATAACATTACCTTCCTTCGCTACACTTCGACTTCGACAACCCCAAACCTATTCCAACTTTAACCAAACTATTCCAGCAACATTTACACATATAAGCAGACTTGAACCAGTCTCATAAAAGTAACAAACTAGTCATTAAGGACGTTAGGCAATGGCCTTCTATCCAACAGCCCACAAGTTCATATTAAGCACACAATTGTGATAACATATAAGGGCTCATTTTTGTGGACTGTAAATGTTGTTAATAAGCCTTGTTATATTAATATGAGACCAAACTTTGTTAAATATATAAATATTACTTCATAATAAGGCCAACCAACAAGAGAAAAACCTCTTAATTACCAAGAAAAATAAACAAGAATCCTTGGCATACAATCTATCCGGAAATTCCAGCATATGTGTGATTAACTTGTCTCTTTGGGTTTGACAAACAAACCATACTAGGTGCATAAGTAGATTCACTTACATTTAAACTCAAGGTTTAGATCTTTGTTTGGGACCCTTGTGAGGATGTAAAGCTTGTCTTTTACTCCTTTAAAAGAGAGCAAACAAATACCAAGAAGGCAGATTTTTTCTTGCCTAAGTTGAAATGATTTTTGTGTGCTGGTTTTATCCCTTTTCAAAGGCCTAGCTTGGCTGCCTTAATCTTGGATTTAGACCATCTTAAAGAACATAATAATAAGCTGTTTATCCACTAGCTTGGCCCTTACACTTGGGCCTAATTGGGTCTCCAAGTTAATAGGCTTGGGCTGCCTATTTCCCAACTTTCTTTTTACTTAGTTTTGGGCCCAGTTTGTTAAGTGTGTTGTAATGTCTTTGGGACCTTTTTATCATACTTCTTGGGCTAAAAATGTAGTCCGTTTGTGATGCTAAAATGTGGTCTAAATTTACACCCTTAACACGGACTTTTTTCATAATTGAACTTGGACAAATTCGATGTCGAGCCTCATCTCCGTTTAACTAACAATTTTAAGCTAAGCAAACAGGTGACTCACCTGCTAGCTTAATAAGTCCTACAAGCACCTCAATTCTCTTACTTTATTTCAGGATTTAATCTACTGAATTCGACATAAAACATGTATACACTCGACCTATTTAAGTGTTAGATGCACATATAGCCCATTAACACAAGATTCAAGCACTTGCAAAAATTAGCGCTAATTCGACCAAACCATGTCATGTTTTCTTTGAATTGTACTAGTATTGTAAGGTGTGGGGTGTTAAAAAGTAGTTGAATTCCCCCTATCTAGATAAGAAGCAGAATGCGCCATCACCTACAGCTCTTTCGTCTGCCGAGGACTTCCATGAAATGAAAATGAACGGCATCATCGTATGCTCCACTTTTGTTATCCTGGTTTATATCCCAGAGTACTCCTATGGCCGATCTGTCACGCAACCTACGTGAACAACCTAAAGGCTTGGGCCCATACCGTTCATAATTGAATCAATTAAAAAATTTAAAAAAGACCTAAAGTTAGGGATTTATCAATAGGTAATGTTGCAGCAATGCCCAACCAAAGGGCAAATGTGGTAGCAATCAAAAAGAGACTCGTCACTACTGGATGGTGAAATGTATTTTGAAATTTATTAACATTCTCTAAAAAAGGTACTTTTAATAATCCCTCAGGTACTATAACCATAAAAAGAACTCCCAATAATTTATTGTGCACTGTACGAAGTATTTGAAATATAGGAAAGAAATACCATTTAGGTAAGATTTCCAAAGGGGTTGTAAATGAATCCGCTGGTTCACCAGTCATTGATGGTTCTAAAATGGCTAAACCTACATTATATGCAATAGCACCTAGAATTACTATTGGAAAAATATATAAAAGATCATTGGGCCATGCAGGCTCACCAAAATAAATATGACCTATACCCTTAGCCAATTTAGCTCTTAATACAGGATCATTCAAGACATGTTTTTTTGTTATTGTGATAGGTGAATTCTTATAGATCCATCCTTCTAGGGAACTGGACATGATAATTTTTGATCATCTAGCTTGAGCAAGAATAAAAAGAACCAAATGAATCCATATATCTATATAAAATATGTATATAGTACTTGTATTTACACATACACATATATGATATAGAAATGGTTTAATGTAAGAAAGGCTCTAATGATCCTCTGGCATCGCTATGACACATAAGGAACTGCCTTCATGTGCTCTTTCTACTAGATGTGGATTACTTAGCTCTACCTCTCACCGAATCAAATATACGTAGCACAAACATGTCTCTCTTCAGCTGTACCGATTCAATGAGGTATAGCCCTTCTCCTCGGTAAATACTTTTTTCTTGTAGCCTATTTCACAAATGATTTTGTGTATAAAAAGGAAATATCATATCATAGAAAGTGAAGTTCCTATCAAAGATGGACTCGAAAGTTGATAGTCTTCGGTAGCTATAGGGTGAAGGTCTTTGGAGCAAGGTGGTTCATATCTTTCTATGAAACCCATAATAAGTAGTAGGATAGGCAGAGTAAGAGATCTTGAAGTCTACCCTTGTGCAGCTTCTTTATTAATCCATTTACTCCCAACTAGGAACATATGGATAAAGGGAACCTGGCTCGGGAACAACTTTTTACTAGTAGGAGCTAATCACAGTAAGAGAGTCCAATCTCTGAAATAGAGCTTAGTCTCTCCATAGTAGTCTACTAGTAGAAGGCTTAGGTTATAACTTGATCCAATATAGTTAGAATGCCTTTCAATCTAAAAGAAATGGTGCTCAATGAAAGGATTAGATTCCACACTATGCTGTGGACTGGGGAGAGAGTTGCTCTGCGAAGCTAGGCATTCGGTGTTCTTATGGAGGAAGCATACTAGAAAGAGAATTGAAAGGGTATTCAAACAGGAGTGAGAGAGTGATGGTCAACCTTAGTCAATATATTGCTCATGAGCTGCCAAGTACCAATCTCGCAATAGTATTAGCGCAAAAGGATCGGTTCTTCACTTGTTGATGATCATCTCATGGCTATTGAGAATAAATGAAATCAAATGGTTTTATTTCTCAATCTTTCTGACTTGCTCATATGAAACCAAGGTTTAAAAGATTACAAAAAATCGGTCATTCACAACCACTGATGCATGATTCCTCAAAATTACCTATGTTGGTTTCCTTAAGCTTTTAGTTCTGAACAAAGTGCAGGCAAGCGCCGCCCTTTTGAAAACTTAGTAGCTGCGAGACCTTTCAAGTTCCCACTTGATCCTACAAGTCTATAGTCTATACTTCTTGGTTTAATGGAAATCGTTGGTCTCTTTCTTGATTGGAAAGACTGATGCAATTATACGTTTCCTATTCTCACTACTACTTACTATTACTATGTAAATTGTTTCTTTTAGCATTCGTCCTTCAAAGAGCTGTATTCGCTTCTTACTAGCTTAGGAGTGGGGGGAACTAAACATCAATCAAATAGGTATGTTTATTTCAGAGG
>JAOTQJ010144147.1:0-15000 GCA_025642045.1 Solanum sejunctum | reverse complement strand
CTACGTATGCAGCATCTTTGCCCTTATACTTGGGCCTAAATGGGTCACCAAGTTGATGGGCTTGGGTTGCCTATTTTCCAATTTTTTCATCACTTGGTTTTGGCTCAATTTGTTAAGTGTCTTGCATTGTCTTTGGGAAATTTTAATAGCTCTATTGGGATGAACATAAAGACCATTTATTATTCTAAAGCATGTGTCCAAGTTACACCCTTAATATGGACTTTATTCAAAATTGAACTTGGACAATTTCGACGTTGAGCCTCATCTCCGTTTAACTAGCGATTTTAAGCTAAGCAAGTACGTGACTCACCTGCTAGCTTCGAATTCCTCCAAGCACCTCATTTCTCTCACTTCATTTTAAGGCCATAATATCCTCAATTCGACACAAAATGTGTATTCACTTTACCCTCTTAAGCACTAGACGCACATATAGCCCATTAACACAAGATTCAAGAACTTTTTAGAATTAGCACTAATTCAACCAAACCATGTTATGTGTCATTTGAATTGTACTAGTAGTGTAAGGTGTGGGGTTTTACATCCTCTCCCCCTTAGGAACATTCATCCTCAAATGTTAGCGCAATTGGATAGCGTAACCAAGTTTAAACATTTACTTACCTAGACCTTTGATAACACATTAATTATTCAATAACACCTACCTATTAATGTCCCAATTCTTCATGGTGAACATCCTCTTTAGCTTCAAACAAGTGAGGATATTTCAATTTTATCGCATTCTCAGCCTCCTTTGTTATTTGGTTCTGCTTGCTGGTTCCTCCAAAATACTTTAACGAAAGCTATTTATTTGTTCCTTAGCCTCTTAACTTAATGATCTAGAATGGCAAGAGGTATCTCTTCATAGGTGATATCTTCTATAATTTGTACATCTTCAATAGGAGAGATATGGGATGGGTAACCTATGCATCTTCGAACCATTGAGACATGAAAAACTGGATGAACCATTGAAAGCTCTTAGGGTAGCTCTATTTCATATGCAACCTGCCCAACTTTCTTAAAAATCTGATATGACCCTGTGTAACGCGGACTGAATTTTTCCTTTTAGCAAATTTCATAACTCCTTTCATTGGAGACACCTTTAAGAATACCCAATCACCTACTGAAAATTCTAGTCCTCTTCTCCTAGAATCCATATATGATTTGTGCCAACTTTGGGCTATTTTTAGTCATTGTGGTATCACTTTAACTTTTTCCATAGCTTGTTGTACTAGATCTGGACCAGGTGGTTTTACCCACTTCAAACCATCCAATTGGTGATCTACATTTCCTTCCATACAAAGCTTCGTAAAGTGCCATTTTGATACTCGCGTGGTAACTATTATTATAGGAAAACTCAATAAATGGCAAATGGTCCACCCAACTACCTTTAATGTCCAATGCACAAGCTCACAACATGTCTTTAAGTGTCTGAATGGTGCATTCTGCTTGATCATCTGTCTGAGGGTGGAATGTTGTACTCAAATTCACTTGTGTCCCTAAACTCCGTTGGAAGGACATCCAAAACTTTGCAATGAATTGAGCTCCTCGAACAGATATAATGGAGATTGGGACTCCATGTAGCCTAACTATATCCTTGAGGTATAGCTTGGCAAACTCTTCAATTATATAATTAGTCCTAACTGGAAAGAAGTGTGCTGACTTTGTGAGTTTGTCAACTATTATCCATATGGAGTCAAACTTCTAAGATGAGCAAGGCAAACTTGTAACAAAATCCATATTAATCATATCCTACTTTCATGTTGGAAGCTCTATACACTGCATATAACCTCCTGGCTTTTGGTGTTCTACTTTCACTTGTTGGCAGTTTGGACATTGAGCCATAAATTCGGCAAGATGCTTTTTCATGCCTCCCCACCACAACATTCCCTTGAGGTCATGGTACATCTTCGTTGATCCTAGGTGGATGGAATATCGGGAATGATGGGCTTCTTCTATTATTCTCTTTCTTAACCCATTAATATCAAGCACACATAATCTATTTTGATAGTATAGTACTCCATTTTGAGCAAGGTCAAAGCCTTTTATGGTATCGTGACTCACCTTTTCCTTACGCTATCATAAAATAGGATACTTGAACTATTTTTCTTTCACCTCTATTACCAAGGAAGACTCCATATTATTATACAGAGTAACCCCTTCCTTTGGAGTTTCAAGAAGGCGAACTCCCAAATTGGCTAGCTAACGTAGATCCTTAGTCAATCCTTGACTTATCACAGTTGGATCACCAGTATTCATGATTGCGTTACGACTCAGAGCATTAGCTACCACATTTGCCTTCCCAGATGGTACATTATATCAATGTTGTAATCCTTTATTAGTTCTATCCATCTCTACTGTGTCAAGTTTAGGTCTTTCTGCTTAAATATGTACTGCAGGCTCTTATGATTAGTATATATGTCAACATGGACCTCGTACAAATAGTGGCACCATATTTTCAAAGCAAATACAACTTCTGCTAGCTCAAGATCGTGAGTTGGATAGTTTTTCTCATGGGGCCATAGTTGTCTAGATGCATAAGCTATTACCCTACCATTTTCTATCAGTACACACCCTAAGCCAACTCCTGAAGCATCGCAATACACTGTATACCCCTCAGTGCCTTCTCGAAGTACTAGCACAGGTGCAGAAGTTAACTTATTTTTCAACTCCTGGAGGTTTTTTTCACACACATCACTCCATTGTGACTTAGTTGCCTTATCTGTCAGATTTGTTAGAGGTGCAAAAATAGAAGAAAAACCTTCAACAACCCTTCTGTAATAACCTACCAAACCTAAGAAGCTCCAAACTTACGTGGGTATCGTGGTTCTTGGCCAATCTTTTGCAACTTCTATCTTTTGTGAATCAACCCTTATTCCTCAATCAGACACAATATGACCCAAGAATGCTACTGACTTTAGCTAAAATTCGTATTTAGAAAATTTGACATATAACTGTTGATCACGAAGAACCTATAGCACTTGTCCCAAGTGATCTGCGTGGTCCTTTTATGATCTTGAGTATACAAAAATATCATCTATAAATACTATCACGAACATATCCAAGAATTATTTACATACCCTGTTCATCAGATCCATAAAAATTATTGGCGTATTCATTTGTCCAAATGACATAACAAGAAATTCAAAGTGACCATAAGGTGTTCTGAAAGTTTTCTTAGGTATATCTTGCTCCTTCACCCTCACTTGGTGATAACCTAATCTCAAATCAATTTTTGGAAAGCATTTGGCAAAATGTAACTGATGAAATATGTCATCAATCTTGGGCAGGGATATTTATTCTTAATTGTCACCTTATTAAATTGTTGATAGTTGATACACATTCTTAAGGTTCCATCTTTTTGCGTACAAATAACACTGGTGCACCCTACGGGGATACACTAGGTCTTAGAAAACCTTTATCAAGTAAATCTTTTGACTGCTCTTTTAATTCATGCAACTCTATTGGGGCCATTGTATATGGAGGGATAGAAATAAGTCGAGTTAATGTAAATAAGTCAATACCAAAATCTATTTCTCGTTCAAGAGGTAAGCCTGGGAATTCTTTAGGGAACACATCAACAAATTCATTTACTACTATGACTGATTGAAGTGTTGGTGATTCTACCTCCACATCCCTTTCTCTAACTAAATGACATATATACTCGTTAGATATCATCTTTCTGGCCCTAAAGTAAGAGACAAACTTCCCCTTTGGTGCCCCAACATTGCCTTCTCATTCAAGAATTGCCTCATTTGAAAAATAGAAGTACACCCTCTTAGTTCGGCAATCCATAGTGGCATAA
Organism: Solanum sejunctum; assembly: GCA_025642045.1. Classification (NCBI taxonomy): domain Eukaryota; kingdom Viridiplantae; phylum Streptophyta; class Magnoliopsida; order Solanales; family Solanaceae; genus Solanum; species Solanum sejunctum. The sequence continues at coordinate 11,201 of JAOTQJ010144147.1, read as the reverse complement.
TAAGAAGCTAACCAATCCATACCTATTATAACATCAAATTCTACCATTTCTTGCTTAATGAGGTCAGCCAATGTGTCACGGTCACAAATACTTACTACATAGTCATAATAAACTCTTCTAGGCATAATAGATTCACCGGTTGGTGTAGACACTTCAAATGGTTTGCTCAATAATTTGGGTATTCTTTTAAGCTTCCCAGCAACCAGTGGTGTGATATCTGATAGTGTAAAACCAGGATCAATTATTCCATATACATTATATGAAAAAATGCACAATGTACCTGTGACCACATCGGGTGAAGCTTCCAAATTCTATCGACTCCCTAGTGCCTAAGTACGATTCTGGACCCCACTAGAGCTAGCTGTCCCTCTAACATCTTTACCATGACCCATACGTACTTGCTGACCCCTACCTATTGAAGAAACTGATGATGATGATGCAATAGCTGACCTAGTAGGTTGTGCCATACCACCTATACGTCTCCTTGGGCAATCCCTTCTCATGTGCCCTGGCATACCACACAAATAGCAAACATCTATCCCAACACAACATATGCCCGGATGAATCCTTCCATACTGTTTATAAGGCTACCTCAGAGTCATTGGTTGGCCTATCGAATAACCCATTGTCCGAGAACTTTTCCCAGCCCCTCATTGACCAGAATGATTACTTTGATACTTTTCCCAGCCCCTCATTGACCAGAATGATTACTTTGAGATCCTTGAAGTAATGGTGGAGCACTAGCTGCAGAGTAGGAAGATGATGGCCTAGGCGGTCTACTAGAAAACCGAGGGCTAAAATCACTTTGGGTTAGTGTAAACTGCCTTATAGATCTGGCTCTTTTGGCCTGCTCCCTCTCCAACTCTTGTGTCCTTCTCCTCTGCCTCTGATCCTCTAACTTCTGTGCAAATGCCTGCATTCTTGCTATATCCACATCTTTGTTCAGGGAAGCAATAGTACAGTCTTTGACTAGATATGTATCCAACCTATGTACATATCAATAGACTCTATCTGCCATTGTAACAACTACATTAGGAGCATACCTTACTAGGGAATTAAATTGGAGACTATACTCCGTCACACCAATATTCTGCTGATGGAGATTCAGGAACTAATCCGCACAGGCCTCCCGAATCTCTAATAGCAAACAATGATCAAGAAATGCCTCTTTGAATTCTTTCCAGGTGGTTCGAGGTGTATCTATACCCTTATATTGTTTCTAAGCTTCACACCACAATATAGCAACACCCTTCAGCCTATATGTCACTAACTATACAACTTCTATACCACTCACATGCGTAAAATCTAAGGTACGCTGAATCTAATTAATAAAGTCCTAGGGGTATTTATTAGGATTTGACCTAGTGATGGTTGAAGTGTCCAAATTAAGAAAATCACATATCTTGGTACTAGCTGTCCTATTTTCACTACCTGTACCCGTAGCTGGACCTTTCTGCCTTTGACCTTGACCAATAACTATACGAGTGAATAGCTAGACTGAATTTCTTAGATCTTGTACGGTAGCATCAGTAGGTGGCTCTGGGGGAATTTCTCTACTTCTCAGTTCATTAAGAGCTTGAGGAGTTAAAGATGTTTGTGACAAAGACTCCTCTTGAATCTCATTTTGTTGTCTCACCAGGCTGGGCGTATCAGCCACCACTTCTACTGCCTTTCCTTTACCATTGTTTTCCTTGTTTCAGGCATACTTATTGTACAAAACAATTTAGGAATTATTCACAATCAACCTATTACACCTCTCTCTATGGCACGATCTAAAGAATGAAAAGAAGTAACAACTCCTAAATGCCTCGTAGCCTCTTGCTTATAAATATAGTACACAATACATAGATAAACAAGACTCTACATAGACACAGCTTTGTAGACTCCCTAGGATGACCCGCTCTGATACCACTTTTGTCATGCCCTAAAGTCCCGTAGGGTGGACTAGCACCCATTGCCGATAAGGCTCGGGAGAACCAACCTGTGACTAAATGAGTTCTATACATATTATAAGGTGTTTCTACATTTGACATGCATTTAAGCAGATAAACAGTGATAACAATCCAAATGGAAATGTATATGAGTAGGCCATTGGGGCCACGCTGTCTAAAGTGCGAGACATGACTTCACTTTGCTTTACATAATCTACAAAGCCTATAAATAAAGAACAACATTTGATAAGGGTCGGGATAGGCCACTCCTTAACCAACTATGCAATATAAATATATAAGCTCTAGACATGCAAAGCTCTGAAGCAACCTAGAGTTGGGTAACCACAGCTGAATGCCCTGTATTCCTACTGGGGAGATCTACTAGCACCTATCCCTGCAGCATGAAATGCAGGTCCCCCATAAGGGACATTAGTACAAGATAATATACTAAGTATGTAAGGTAGGATATACTATATATAAAGTAACAACTCAAATGACACTATGCATCTTTGAAAGATTATGGACCACCCTTAGTCACACTGTGGAATCATATACTTTATGTTCTTTATATTGCTTTACCTTTACTGTGGAATCTGTACTGTAAAATCTGTGCACAAGTATAATACAAATGACTAACTGATCAGTAGTGAAATTGTATCTGGATCGTCCCTATGCTAGGTTCTTCATGCACCCCCTCGGTCTACCACCCATAATACTGTATCGAGATCGTCCCTATGCTTGGTTCTTCCTGAACCCGCTCGGGCTACCACCCCTCAAAACTGTATACTTTATCTTTCTGTTACCTTTGAGATGATTATTTTGGTGGCCATAACGTTGGAGCTATGAGACTGTATATGTAGTACATGCCATGGGGATGATCACATAAGTCAATATGATGATGAAAAGAGTACATTACACAAATGATGCAATGCTTATGAAATAGAACAACTTGTGAACTTTATTTTGTAGCAGGAACTTATGTAACTTGGTGTTAAAGTATCTAGGAAGGTTTGAAGGTAATTATGTATGGAATCATATGAACATGTAAAAGAGTGGAGACATGGTTAATAATTGTGTTGGAGTTGGTGAGTGCCTTTATGTCCCAATGAGAGATCTATGTTTCATGCCAAGTGATAGGAAATCGAGTAACCCTACATACCTCATTGTATGACATCGTTACTACCTCGAGATAACCTTCCATTCCTCCAACTACTTATATACAACATAGTAGAGGAAAAAACTAGCATTAGAAGGCAACGAATACATCTTGGCATCTCAATCACATAAGAAAACAATACACTGGCAGCAAGCGGGTGTTTATAAACACTGGTATATTCCTTTAAATTTTCCTCCCCTAATAGTATTTTCTAATACGCATTAGCATATATGCATCACATATAGCATATTTTAAGTTTATAATAGCCTTACAACAGCCCATAATGCACAACACATCATAATTCCACACAATCTAAAAACGGACAGCATAACGTTACCTTCCTTCGCTACACTTCGATGTTGACAACTCCAAACCTATTCCAACTTTAACCAAACTATTCCAGGAACATTTATACATACAACCAGATATGAACCAGTTTCAGAACAGCAACAAATCAGTTATTAAGGATGTGAAGCAACAGCTTGGTCTCCAACAGTCCACAAGTTCATAAGAAGCACATAATTGCGATATCATATAACGACTCACTTTTGTGGATTGTAAAAGTTGTTAATTAGCTTTTTTACACTTCTGTAAAACCAAATTTTGCCGCATAATTAGGTACTGATACATAATGAAGCCAGAAGACAAGATAAAAGCCTCTTAACTAACAAGAAAATTACACAAGAATCCTTAATATAAAATATGTCCAGAAATTCGAGCATAGGTGAGATTAACTTGTCTCTTTGGTTTTGATGAACAAATCATACTAGGTGAATAGGTGAGTTTGATTACCTTAAAAGTCAAGATTTAGGGATTCTTTAGTGACCCTTGTGAGGTTGTAAAGCTGGTTTTTCAACCATTCAGTTGAGAGAAAACAACCACCTAAGAAAATAGATTTTTCCTTATCTAAGTTGAAATGAGATTTTAGGCTGGTTATTATTCCATTTTAAAGCTTTCGCTTGGCCGACTTACCTCTAACTTTTTGACCATCTTGAACCACATGTTATTAAGCTACTTATTTAGCAGCTTGGCCCTTAGACTTGGGCCTAAATGGGTCACCAAGTTGATGGGCTTGGGCTGCCTATTTTCCAACTTTTCCATCACTTGGTTTTGGCCTAATTTGTTAAGTGTTTTGTATTGTCTTTGGGCCCTTTTTAATACCTCTCTTGGGCAGAATATATATACCATTATGATACTAAAACATTGGTCCAAGTTACACCCTTAATACAGACTTTATTCAAAATCAAACTTGGACGATTTCGACGCCGAGCATCATCTCCGTTTAACTAGCGATTTTGAGCTAAGCAAGTAGGTGACTCACCTACAAGCTTCTAAGTCCTACAAGAATGTCATTTCTCTTATTTCATTTTAAGGATGTAATCTTCTCAATTCGACACAAAACGTGTATTCGCTTGACTATCTTAAGCGCTAGACGCACATATAGCCCGTTAACACAAGATTCAAGCACTTTTTAGAATTAGCACTAATTCGACCAAACCATGTTATGTGTCATTTGAATTGTACTAGTAGTGTAAGGTGTGGGGTGTTACACTTATGAGGGATATTTTCCAGTTAATAGATTCATTGTAAAAAATATCAACGTTTTGGCATCTCTCGTTGCTTCGGATGAGAACGAAGCTTCTCACAGATATTGACTATATCCGACAAACAATGTGTGTTTTTTCAATGACCAGTATAGGTGGTATCGAAACTCGACTGAAGAAGTTCCCTGTTACCTTCTGTATTAGGCACAAACAGGGTTTTACCTTAGATCTAAGTAATAACTGCTGTCTCATTTTGAGTATAGCGATGATGTGCTCATCTTTGCTTTCTATTACCTATTGAATCAAAGCAAAGCTTTTGAACTCTCGCTCAAACTACTAGCAATCTAGCGTACATTGAATTATCTGCTATCAAGACAAAATGAGGTGAGAATATAATAGTAGATATTTGAAATATATATTTCTTCTTTGCCTATTAGTGATTCAGATCTTCTTCTATCCCTGGCATCAAGCCTGATTAGATCGAGTAAAATGAAGTAATTGCCTTTTTTTCTCTCGATGGCAAAGCTCATTCTTTTTTAAATTGCATAGTGTTCAATAAAAGTTTCTTTTGTCCCACATTTCTTTACAGACTTTCCTAGGTTAGATAGCATATTGAGAGTCATGTCAAAATACACCAAGACCTGGGCCTGAGTTCTCTTTCTCCAAGAAAGGGTAGTTTTAAAACAACACGGTTCCAAATACACCAAATAAGCAAGCAACTCCTATTCATTAGCGTACTTGTCCATTAAGGCATTCTTCCTTCTTGCGTATGTGTTATAGCCCATAGCTGTAAGCTCCAATTCCTTAGTGAGAAGTGTTGTCTCCTTAAATCATCAAAAAAAGAAAAGAAGGAACCACTCAAAAATGACCACACAACAATGACTCAAAACTGGAAAGCATAACAACAATGTCTCCTAGCTGCAAAAGAATGGATCCCAACTAAAAATTTCTCTCGATCACTCTCTAAAAGAAAGCCATTTTCCCTTTCGAAAAAAGTTAACTTGGACTTCTTTCCTAAGTAGAGATTTGGACTACATGGATCTAAGCAATCTGTCGACAAGGGCAGCCTATTTATAGAAAAAATAGAAATCTTTAAAGAATTTCTAATTCTAATTAAAGTAGAAATAAGATAAGTAATTAATTTAGAATTCGCCGTCTTTAGATATTCATGTCACTTTGTCTGCACTGGTTTGTACACGAATGCGTGAGTTATACCAAATACTCAGTAAATTATAGACCACTTCAAATCTTGTCTTCGAGAGGGATAATCAACTGTATATCAATCGAAACTTGAACCTTTGTATAGGTAGGCAATTTAGGAATCACAACAATTGAAATAGGCAGTACATATTGGTATCAAATCTATTCCCATGTTCCGATATTTCTATTTTTTGACCCATTTCTTGGGTAAAGTCTTCTAACTATATTTGAAAGTGAATTGGTTATCCATAAAGAGAAAGAAAGGTTTCTTCTTATTCTGCTTCTTGCTCTTCCAATTTAGAAAGACTTATCGTAAATCGTCAGTTGGGTTGGTCAGACCAAGAAAGGCATAGGATTTTTGGGCATTGTTTGGGTCGAGCTAGGCTACCTAGTGATGTACAAGCACCCTCACTACACACTTTCTATGTATCTATCTCAATCCAATCAAAGACGCCCATACCATAGAGAATCAGGCTCAGCAAAAATGAGACTAGGGACCATGCTCCCCACTTTCTTCCTGTGGTTACTAGTATATTAGAATAGAAGCCAAGGAACTCAAAACCATAACATAGGCACCCTTACTAGTTTTGGAGTTTTCTCCCTTTCCTTCTAACAAAGGTAAATAGACAGAAAAGTTCCCCATAGTACGCGAGCATTAAGGCTTTCATCAAAGAAAAGAGATAGCAGTGGAAAGTCACTTGATTGTTAGGAAGGGGGCATGTATCCTTGTTTTGTAAACAAAGAGGGATACTTCACGAGCCACTACTAATAATCGAAAAGGTTCACAGTGAGTTCAGTCCATAGTGACTAAGGGAAGGTTTCCGCGGGAGCCACAAAAAAAGTATTCACTACTGCTTATAGCACCTTCATTCACTCATCCTACTACTTTGGAACTGTTCAGCGAACACGTCGAGGCAAACGTCTCTCTACTATATTGCATAGGTTGACTGATTATTATAGGTGACTGTCTCTAGTGGTTTAGAAAGAGTTCTATTGCTACCAGCTTCTTTCTTTATAGTCTAGTAGATCAACATGCTCTAGCGGATCTAAAGTAGGTTTATGTTAAGCAATAGAAAGAGGTGAGGTCTTGCTTTCTTACCACTCTATAAAAATATTTACAAGGGGGAAGCCTCAAAAGGCATATGAGTGTGCCTCTCGTAAATGAGTACCGACTCAATCTGCTCCTATTGCATTGGAGTCTTATCTAATCGGTGTCGGGTTGGCCCCTAGGGCACTTTCACCATGGGAGTGGTTCGGCCATGAAGCTACTTTATAGGCTAGGGGACAAAACTGATGACTGCTGCGATTGTTGTCTACAGGGTATGTGACACCCCATAAGTTGACTAGTGCTGAGCCAGGAAATTTTACTTTGGACCATTATAACGCTCGTTGAATGGTTCAAGTTAAAGTGAATAGGTAAGAAGTAGAAATCCCCATATCAATCTAATCCCATAGGAGACAATATGAGCAGAAGATAGGAATCTGAAATCCCACAGAAAAAGAACTCACTCCAGGGGTAGTGAGGGGGGTTTTCAAAAAGGGGAGCTGCGGGTTCTTTCTTTCCTAGTAGGAAAGGTCTTGGTTTGGTATGTCATTATCGAAAACTTCTTATAGTTATGCGGCTATATAGGAAAGGCCAGTGGGGCTTTAGGCAGATTTATTTATGAAGAGTTTCAATACGAATTCCATCGATTATAGCTAGTGATTGCTCGAGTCGGTGTGTGATCACCAAAGGTGAAGTAACAATTCAGATGCTCTCTCCACCCATGCCGAATATAGTCGACCATTTCAGTCGGGTAAGGCCAGGAGCTATTTAGGGGAATCACAGGGCCTTACTTATTTAGGGGGACTTGATTTTGAAGTAGAATGATTGATAGAATCAATATTTCATAGAGGAATGACTAAGACCATAAAATCATTTCACACCAGCACATATGGTTGAATATATAAGGAATTTCACACACCTTGGAAAATGCATCTTTTATTCCTGACTTGCCAGCTTGATCTCTTGTCTTATTTACCTTTTTCTTAGTTGGTGGTTTATGCCTGGTCCTTTTGAGTCGCCCGACCTAGCTAATGGTGCTTCATAATGTCTTCACTAGAGTCCAATGGCTCTCTAAGGATTCGATGTACTAGTACATGCAGAATGGACGTGGTGCTTGGCCGAAGCACTAGTAGGTAGCCACTCCCTTCTTAGAGAACCATACATGAGACTTTTACCTCATATGGGTCCGTCCTGAGCTTCTGTTGTCGGCCTTGGCACTAAACCACTATCTATGCATATATTTTCAGCTTGGACTGATGAATCTTTTGCTTCTCGAATGGTGTTGAACAATGGTACTTGCGTTGCTGGAGATGCCTGCCTGTAGGGTTCGGCCTGCTTCCTGCCCAAAAGAACTGCTCATTAGCTAGCCGGACTAGTGGGGGCCCTATCTGGAGACCTACTGAAAACCATGCCTTTCGAACCGAATGCAATGCCCATCTTCTAATTAAAGAAAAGGATTGTTGGGAAGAAATATTATGTACGGCCTATAAAGCACATGTAAGGCACAGTTGGGTTGCTCATGCAGTGGATCACTCTCTCAGAGAGAGAGAGAGAGAGGTGTGAAAGTAATAGCCTTACGTTATAGCCGCCTCTCGACTTACAGCCTTTATGCTACTACTATTGTGGTGTGAACGATTCAAATTGGTTGAATCTTTATCAATCATCCTAGCCGAAACTTGTATGCAATACTTCTACGGAGCATAAAGGTTTGGAACTCTTTTCTTATGTGAATCTTAACGATAGGGCCCTACCCTATTCTAAAACCCTTTGCCAAGCTCTACCCTACCTGCATTTCCTTATGGATTTTTTCTATCGATTGGGGCTCTCCCTTTACCACCCCCATGGGGATGGTTTACAGTGTTCATAACTACTCCTCTTACTACAGGACGCTTACCTAACCAATGCTTAGATCCAGCTCTACCCAAACATTTCTAGTTCAGCCCAACATTCCCTACTTGTCTGATAATGGCTAAGCAGTTTTTAGATATCAAACGGACGTCCACAGAGGGTAATATTAATGTGGCCGATTTCCCCTCTTTTGCAATCAGCTTCGCTACAGCACCCGCTGCTCTAGCTAATTTCCACCATTTCCAACTGTGATTTCTATGTTATGTATGGTCTTGTCTAAAAGCATATCGGTTGAAGTAGATTCTTCTTTTGATCAATCAAAACCCCTTCCCAAACTGTACAAGCTTCTGTCAAAGCGTACGACTTTTTGGTTGTAGATGATGATATCTATACATATGGATCTTATATATATCATATAATGAAGTACCACATGGGTGGATATATATATGAATCCAAATCTGCAGGCATACTATGTGAAATGATTCCCCTATTCGTGATAAATAGAAAGATAAAAAGAAAAGCCATTCCATTTCGACAAAAGACCCACACCCACGATCCATAGCTTTTGTTTAGCTATCCCAATCATGATTTTCCTACCCTAGAGAGAAAGGTGCCATTTTGGGATGGTTGTGGAAGAGGAGGAATTAGAACCCCCAACACCATGGTTCGTAGCCATGTGCTATAATTCTCTGAGCTACTGGCCCTAACCAATCTCTACTAGATCTGTTCCCGGGAATACCCTCAAAAACATGGATCTTTCCTTTCCCCAGTCATTTTGGGTTAAGAAGATGTGAAAGTGCATTTATCTCTATAAGTTTATAAGAAGGGTACATTTCGAGGTGTGAAGTGGGAGAGAAGGGATGTCACAATTGGGGTTTTGAATAAAATGACCTTTTGATTTTTCATTTTTTTTATTTTTCTTCGTTTTCATTTTGAAAAAGTCATAAGAATGAGAGGTGTTAAGATTTTTATCATCCTGGCATCGAGCTATTTTTCTGCAGGACCTCCCTAATAGCTTTATCACTGTAGCAGAGTTTAACCTCCAAGTTCGGGATAGATTGGTGTGGTTCATCTACGCCTAAGACACCATAATATCGAACCATGAACGAAGAGTCCATTGCATCCCATAATAATTGAGTGGTATCCCTCGTATATTTAGCATAAACCGATGAAAACTCGAAAGTCTGTCCACTCTGAGTGGGTAGACCCTTATTACCTTATTAATAGGAGGTTCACGGAATTGATCTATGAATGGCATAGTGAGTGAATCAGAATAAGCCCTAGCCCAGCTACTGATTGGAAAGTCTTATCGTCATCTGTATAAATCATTTATCTACAAGTTTTTCACTTTTCATTCATTGAATGACTTGATTCCCAAAGGATGTAGGAAAACTTCTAGTGTACCTAGTTGCAGGTCATACATTATATCTTGCACACGACATAGAAAAGTAAGAATTCGGAGAGTTGTCTGACAACCTTCCTAGTTCCTGGTTTGGTTCCAAGAGAAAGAAATGGGCTGATCCGATAGTGCATCTATCATGCCCCAAAGTCCTCTAGGGTGGACCAGCACCCATTGCCGATAAGGCTCAGGAGAACAAACCTATAACTATATGCGTTTTATACATATTATAAGGGGTTTCTACGCTTCACATGTCTTTAAATAGATAAAGAGTGATAACAAGCTCAAAGAAAATACATATGACTATGCCGTTGGGGCCACGATGTCTAAAGTGCGACACATGACTTCACTGTGCTTTACATAGTCCACAAAGCCTCTAAATAAAGGAAAACATCTAACAAGGGTCGGGACAATCCCCGCCTGAACGAACTGCGCAATAAAACATGTAAGCTCTAGACATGTACAAAGCTCCGAAGCAACTTGGAGCTTGCTGATAGCAGATGAATATCTTTTACTCCTACTGGGGGGGATCTACTAGCACCTGTACCTGCAGCATGAAATGCACGTCCCCCGTAAGGGATGACAGTATGGGATAATGTACTGAGTATGTAAGGTAGGATATACTGTATATATAAAGTAACAACTCAAATGAAACCATGTAGCTGTGGAAGATCAGGGACCACCCTTTGTTATACTGTGGAATCATGTACTTTACGTCCTTTATATCACTTTACCTTTACTGTAAAATCTGTATTGTAAAATCTATGCGCAGTTATAATTATATAACCAACTGATCAGTGGTAATGTATCGGGATCATCCTTATGCTAGGTTCATAATTGAACCACCTCAGGCTCCACCCATCAAACTGTATTGGGATCATCCCTATGATAGCTTCATAATTGAACCCCCTCGGGCTCCTCCCATCAAACTGTATACTGTATCTTTCAAATACCTTTGACATGATTCTTTTGGTGTCTATAATATTGGAGTTGTAAGACTATATATGTAACATGTGACATGTGGATAATCACACAGGACAACATGACAGTGAAAAGAGTACGTTACGTAAATAATAAA